>JAAGAY010142342.1:50322-79847 GCA_011801015.1 Ardeotis arabs
AAAGTATAATCAGGCCTGGGGACAGAGTTTACCAGCAGGAAAAGTGCTCAAACCCAGGCTCTGATCCAGATTTAATAAGCAGGGAAAGCTGACCTTGAGACAGGAGGAGTTACAAATGCCGCAGACAAAAAGAAATGAGGTTAATTATCTCAAAGCATACAAAAATAATGGAGAATAAAATTTCAGTTATCCAAGCTCAAATAATTCTTTGCATTGAACACACCACTCGGGACTTCTGTGATATTGAAAAGCAATGAATTGTGACACTTAGCTACCAGTTACCCAGAGAACAAGCAGATGCTTAGAAGCCTGGGATTGTGGCACTTTGAGACGCTACAGTTCTTATATAATCTGCAAATGTGTTTGTTTGGAGGTCCTTTAACTGGAAATTGCCAAACTGGAGAAAACAGTTGTGGCTACCTCCAGTAAAATGGGCATTAAAATGCAGTCAGATCCCTACTGTCTGAAAATCAGATCCTTAATGTCCACTTCCAGTGGTTTGCAAGACATTGCTACATTCCTGTTGGAAATAAAACTGAACAGCACAGTGTGAAGTCGATAAAGCTGATGTGATCTACAAGTCTGATATTTCACAACTTTGCAAAAATAGAAACAAATTGACAGAGGCAGTACATTTTCCAATCACTGCTCATGAGCCAAGAATTTTCAATAGTTGGTTATTTAAGATTCACACAGGCATGCACTATATTTCTAGGGTATACTCCAGAGATTAACTAACCTTCCCCTTAAAACAAAACTGATGCATATGCACAACAAAATTTACCCATCAGATACCAACCAATGGATTTAATTGCATGTTAATCAGACCACTTCAGACCTACCTGCTGAAGTTACACACACTACAAATAATGCTGTTCAAAGCTAGTAGTTCATCTTTACATTCTGTTTGAAAACCAGAGCACGAGGAGCATCCAGTTCCCCTTGCAACACCTTTCAAGATTTAGAGACCTATTTCTGTTCTGCCTGAGTCAAAACTAAAACTCTGAAATCATTTTTAAAGGATCTGCATAAGTATGTTTTCAGACTGAACCTCAAAATTCATACCAAGCTTGTCTGGATTAGGATGAGGAACTTTCATGAGTACACTGCAGTTGAGGGTCATAGTCTGAGATGTGGGATATCCAGTCAGTTTTCTGCACTTCCCAATTCAAAGCAGACTTTTAGGGAAGCAAGAGATTATTTCCAGTCTAGAGTTTGGAGCTGAACTGCATCTCCAAATCTAAGTGCAGTGCCACAAGCACCATACCTTCCAGAAAAAAAAATTGAAAATAAATTACATTTGTTCCTCCACCACTCACCTCTACCCAAAAATACATTGCCAAAGTTGTTACAACTTAATTAAAATTTCCAGGTTCTAGAAAAAGCATATTCTTCACCCAGATCCTTCAAAAATCCAAACAGGTCTATAAAAAGCCTGCAAAATATACTAGCCCAAATCAAGGGAGAAGTTAATCTAGCTGACCAAGAAAAGTATGAGTGTGCCAGCAGAGAGGCTGAATTGAAATATTCAGTATTTTCTTTGGAGATATGCAGGAAGGCTGCCTATCTTACCCTAACATAGCAGAATCCAGAAGAATGACGACAAACAACTAGCAAAGTGACTACAAGACTCATAGCTCAAAATTTTGAAAATGCCAGCAAGGCTAGACACATAACAGGACCTGCATGCACTCAGCCAGCACAGAACCATGAGAAATCTTTGATTAAGTATATTTTGTCATGCTTATTTGTGAATCAGAAGGAATATCTCACAAAAGCATAGAGACTTGGCTAGTAAGTTTTAAGCAATGTTGATAAGAGGTTGTTAGGCAAGAGAAGACAAAGTGGGATGGCAGTCGTGCAACAAGGTCAAAGCAGCATCCATTGAGCAAGCAAGTTCTGAAGTCAGTTGCAGATATAATCTCTTTATAAGGACTGGCAATTGTAAAGGACAAGTGGACAGATTTTCTTCAATTCTTGGACCAACACTTAGCCCCAAAAGGCCCCAAAGTAGTAACCCAATATTATATTCATTTGACTTACATAAAATCTAACTAGAAATAAACAAATATAGATTCATTAGTATGGGGTACATTGTAGGGTCAGACATTATGCCTTAGTTTCATTTTAAAAATAAAATTATTTTCCTCAAGAATATTATAAAATACTGACTTGATCAGAAACTGGAATTTCTCTTCCATTAGGAAATTCTGATCCATGAGTGTTTGTTTCCATCTCAAAACATGTTGTTGGAGCTCAAGCCTAAAATCCGTCTATTGGACATAAAATCTCCAGGGAGATGGAGCTAGCA
This sequence comes from Ardeotis arabs, assembly GCA_011801015.1. Classification (NCBI taxonomy): domain Eukaryota; kingdom Metazoa; phylum Chordata; class Aves; order Otidiformes; family Otididae; genus Ardeotis; species Ardeotis arabs. The sequence continues at coordinate 52,634 of JAAGAY010142342.1, forward strand.
TCCCTCACAGCCTGGACCTTCCAAACCAAATGTATTTCCTGTGACAGCAGCAGTCATGGCTCTCCCTTCTTGCATGTGGTACCTGCACACAGGACAAAGCACTGCCTTGTTTTGTACAGAGAGAGAGGCCATGCTACGGAGAAGAGGAGGGATATGCCTTTACATATGTACTACAGCACTTCAAGCAGACTGTCAAATGAATTCAAGATATTTTCTCAGTGAAAAATCAATGTTCCAGCCTACCAACATTTTCTTATTGAGTATTTTAGTTTTGTGGAAACCAAATGCCAGGCACTGAAATTTACAATCTTTCACCAATATTAGTATATATTTTCTGTTTTTAATTAACCCAAAAGTTCCAGTTAGCACATAATACAGCAAGTGCAACATTATGAATAACAGTGGGGTAAACTGGGCACATTTGAATGCAGTGCGAATTTTACCAGTTTCACCAGGATTTTATCCACAGTTAGAAAAAAATCAAATAAAATCCATTAAAAAAATAAAAGGGGAAAAGATATCATTGGAGATAGGAGTAACAATTCATCTGATTCTGTGTCATTTTTATAATCCCAGCTCTTGAGTTTCTGTGGCCTTACATTGATTTTCACTGTTCTTTCTCTCCTTTTTCTTTTTAAGTTATGGAAAGTGAACACATTTAATATAAAACAGATTTTGCTTTATTTTTTCAGGTAAGCCTGTTAAAAGTACAAAATACTTCATCTACTGCACACAGAAAAAACATAACATTAAGCATTTGACATTAAATCTTGGTAGATAAATATCGTCTCTATTTAATTATCTGTTCAAAATTGATAGAAGGGTAGCATCGGCTTTTGAAAATCTCAGCAGCAAAACTCCCACTGATATCAGTGGGTCTAGGAGCTCACTCAAAATTTTTACAATGAATTTTTTTTTTTTCATTTTGAACATCTCTTTGTGCAATAATTGGCAGCTATTAGTGTCAGTTGGCAGATACAAAGCTGCATGGGTCTGTGGGAAATTTATGCCTCCCAACATGCCATGCTAAATTTAAGCCTGTTGCATAATATGTAGATTCATTGTCATGCATGTAATGTGGCTAAGAATATCTAAAGTTCAAGGGAACTTAATATGCATGCAGACTAAAAATGAGGGTTTAAATGCATTCTGGGCTTTACCGCATGGAATAAAAAACATTGATGACTCCCTTTAGTAAAACAATCCATTCTTGCAATCACTTCAGTGAATGTATGTTTTACTCACATACCACAGTGGTAGAAAGCACCATCAATATTTAAAATAGGAATTCAGGAAAAGACAGACTTGTTTTTTGATTCTATTAAGCCATCATTTCAGTCCTAGCTCTGGGGGCACACTGCTCTAAAGCGGGTCTGAGAAACTCCGAGGCCTGCTTTTTCCTCCAGACTAAAAACTGGAAAATCTATAAGAGAAGATCTCCTTTCCCTCTTGATCTTGAAGACTGTGGAAAATCTGTTTTGTAATTCAGCGTTTTTATTTCTGGTCTGAACCTGAATGCAGGAAAACACAGCCCAGGTAGATATTTTGTGTATTATCTACAACTTTTCAGAAACTTAAAATATCAGCTTAATCCTATGAATGTTCTAACCAATTTTTATTACCAATCATTACAAAGAACACAAATAAAATAAGAAGGTTTAGTGAAGTTCCACTTCTTTGGTCTTAATCTCTAATGCATATTATAAAGCGAAAACTTCTGGAAACATTGATAGATAAGAAAGGAGAATGGCCTAAGAACTCTTGCCAATGTTTGAGTTTTTGGTTGGTTTGAAGGGTTTTTTGGTCATCTAACCATTATCAACAAACCTTTTCTGGAGTAATTCCCTGGAGATGAGGTAGTTCCTAACCTATAGCCTGATTGCCAGGCCATTGGTCTTGTTCCTTTCTCATCTTGAACTTAAGCCATCAAAATGCATTTAATATTAGTAACCAAGACATTCTTTTAATGCACGCAAAAATATTCTAGGCCCCCCCTCCAAATATTATGCTTCCCACAAACCATTTTCCACAGAATATATACTTTAAAATTTGGCCTCCCGATTTTCATTTTCAGACAAATACATATTTCCTTTTGTTCTGTCAAACCACCATATCCACAAGTCCTCTGCACAGGATATTTATTCTCACTTTATATCAGGTACCCCAGCCTTATGGAAACAACTCACTGAAAAACATTCCTAGTCTGTGCTAACACAAAAGAGCCCCAGTGACTACTTCAAAACATTTGTTAGCATCACCAGTGTGACATGATCTAAAAAGATATGAGAAAATTCTTCCCATGCTCTGAACCATTCACCATGTTTCAGTGACGTGTGATGCTGATACAAGGCTATTAAGCCCTCAGAACTTTAGATCATATCAGTTTGGGATTAGTGCTCTATTACTTGGCTTTGTGGTACTACCTGAGTCTTTCTGGATTAAACATAACACAGAATCACCAAGTAAAATGCTCGAGATTTTGGTTTGGGTTTGGGGGGTTTTTTCTTTGGTTCTTTTTTTTTTTTTTTAAATGAAGAACAGAACCTGAAAACTTTCAAACAAAATGGATCAAAATAATGTCAGTATTTCAGCAGCAGAAAAAAACCAGAGACTCCAAACTGTACTCCAAATTCCTCACAAGTGGACATCACATGTTTTAATTATTGACAACTGGGAGAAATTTAAAGAAAAGAGCAAAGAACCAATAGTATCTACCAAGAGTTTCAAATCATGCTGAAGTTTGAGATAAAGATTAAGGTATTTTTGAGGAAGTTTAAGATGTTATGGTTTGGGTGTATCTATTTTATAAATGTTTCTAGGTTTTATGTCTTGCATACCATCAAGCCCTTGCTATGCTTACTGGACCCACACTACTGAACAAGAAGTTCTGACTGAAGGCAATTTCTGCAAGCACATAGCAACATGGTCTAGCCATGTGCTGAGTCATATCCCAAGGAAGCAGCATCTCCTGCCAGCTGTTTGGGACATAGCTTTGCAGGGGAAGGAGGCAAACCAAGGTGTTTCAGCCCCTTGCTTAACTAATCAGCTGCCAAATGCAGCTTTGGCCAACCTCAGAAACAGCTACACTAGGAAACCTGGTGAAATGGTGCAGTTGTCTTACATAGGTAAGACCTGAGAAGGACCACACAGCTGAAGTCCAGGTGTAGAAAATCCACTAAGGCACACACTGAGGTAGCTTAAGTCTAATATGACACCTCCAGAAGCAATTAATATACTGCCTACATTTTTCATACGATTAAGAATTCCATAAGCTTCCTGGCAATAAGCAAAATCCATTCTGTGTTGTCCAGTGTATTTCAATTCTTGTTTTCATGGTCTGACATGACTCAGCATTCAAGTTATTCTCTGCTAATACTGTTCTTGCCACTAACTCCCCTTGCTCTGGCCAAGACACTTGACTCACCTTTTGGTGTTCTTCCATCTGTCTGACCCACCTTTTAAATGGGTCAGTCAAGAAAAACTCTCTTTCAACAACTCCCTTATTAAAACATACCTTCCAGAAGACAATAAAAACTTTTTGAATCTCATGAAACAAGTGCTTATAAAAACAACAAACACACAGTAAAATAGTGTAAATCATGTGACAGATGCAAGTCAAGGAATTATCTTACTTTGTTGTCTGCTATTCTTGCCTCCAAGTCCTATCTACACTACTCTATTTGTAGAACGAAATAGCTACTATCTTATGCCTGCTGTTGAGCTATATTAATATTAGATTGTTATCGGATAACAATAGTGATAAAGTACAAGGGCTATGACCAGAGACCAGGACAATAAACACTGTTAATAGAATGCACTAACCACAGGCATTGAGGTTGGATTATTCTACTAAGTAACTAGAGTCTGCTAGTATCTGGTAGATGTTTTATATGCCTCTAATTCACTTAGTGCTTTTTAAAGCACTATCATTAGACAGCTCTAATAGCTTAGGATCTCTTTCATACAAAATATTTGTGGCTATCACTGCTACAGGAAGAACTGCTCAGGGATACAAGGAAAAATCCTCAGATAACAAGAGAGGAGCAGAAAACATTTGCGCTACAGAATAAGAGTTGTTGCACAAGGGACGGGGTGCACAGTGTCTTCATGGCAACATACCATGCTCTGAAACAGTGAGTCTGGGCAGTAAATAGGTCATGGCAAGGATATTGCTGGAGATTAATGACTATTTTGAATATACTCCTCAAACTTGTAAATTTGGGTGCACAAGTCAACAAACAGCATGAATGCCCCATTGTAACTGATGTTGTTCTTTCCTTACCTGACATATCCCATTAGAAATATTGGGAGTGCTCAGCCAAACAAGACCTCAAAGGTGCTATCCCAGGAGAACGTGGTGCTTGGAAATCAACTTATTGGTACCAAACTCAGACAAATTTAGTGGACCCAGAGAGTTAGATATTCCATTTCAAATTCTTTAACCATTCAACATGTAATATCAGAAGGAAAACATTTTGTGGGTAGGTGCAAAAGGTCTCAGTCTTGACCAATATATGCCTCAATTTTGTATGGATTATGTGAAGATGGACCTATTGAAGCGTTACTTTCTAAATGTTGGTATTCTAAAGGAATGTAGGTGATCTGAAAGGAAAGATAAATACAGAAAAATAGCAGTTCAGGTTTATATTAGCTGTTGAATTTAGTAGAAATAGTTTTGAGTTGTGCTTGGTAAAGCGGTTTTAAAGTCACAGATAAATTTGGATAAATATGTTTTTAAAATGGGGTGGACCTGTCTGGCTGTCTCATTATTTAGCTGATCCTATGTTTGTACTAACTTGGAGTATTAAGCTAAGAGATTAATTTTAAGCTTTAAAAAACCCACTCCTCTAAAAGAGGAGAGAACTAGTGTCATGTTGCAGTGGTATCTTATATTACCTGGAGAACTGAATGGTGTAGACTGGTAGAATTCCTTCAAGACTAGGTTTTAAAGGCTCATTCTACTGGCATCCTTCTGTGAACGTCTGTACAGCTTTCAATCTTTGTTCAGTACCTGCTGTTGTGTTTTCTCTTAGTAACAGCCTAGCTATCACAAAACACAATTATTTTATTAAGAAAATGTATTGAATACCTGAATAGAACAACTGAATGCATGTGAGGGCTAAGACCAGCTTCTAGCATATTTACCAGGATTTTTGAAACAACATTAAACTATTGAGTTATTGTAACTGACTTTATCTACCTGTACAGTGAAGCCAGCATCTTCTTGGCAAGAATTTGCTTGTCTCCCTGATTACACCTGCCATTTTTAGTGATCAGCAACAGGACCCATCAATCCTCTGGTGATTATCACCCAAAGCCCAGGAAACAAGTTGAGGTCCACCAGCAATACAGGATGTACAGACAGCATCTCAGGGAGAGCCAGGGACCAGAGACACACACATACCCATATCACATAGCTCAAGCCAGTCCTAAGTGTTGGATCTGAGTTTAAATGGGCTTCTGGGCAGGGGTAGAGGGTATGTGGGTGGGAGTCCCAGCTGGAGGCTCTCAGGGCAATCACAGCCTGCAGATGCCCACAGGGCCCTGACACACACGTATGCATGCATGTATGTTGAAAGAGTTGGCTAGAGTTTAGAGTCAATAAAAAGCCACCTTTGTGTCATGGACGTATTGTTTCTTGTATTAGCACATAGAGGGGAGTGGTTTGGCTTACGTGCTGCAGAAATCTGGGAGAAAAAAAAACTACTTTGCTCTCTCAGCTGGCTGACTTCTTTTCTCTGAGAAATGCAAGTCACTGTACAAACACTTAAACCTGCAGCAACAGGCAGGTCCCTGAAAGCACTGGAGCTCTTGTGCAGACCAGCAGCCTTATTCCCACTGAAAATAACGGTAGTTTTGCAATTTAGTGAAGGCAAGGTTTCACCAAGGAAGTCAGAAAAGGACCTGAAAGCCTTCTTATGTTGATGTCCCTAACACGCCTAGCATTGCGGGTGTTGAGTGACACTGGCTGTTCAAATGGCACCATCTTAGACAACTGTAAGTCAACCTGGAGGTATTCACCCTCTTTGACTATGCTCCTAGGTTTTGCATGCTTCATAAACAGGGACTGCCATCATCTATGGCCCCTCTGGGAGAAGGACCTCCCTTGGGGTGCTGCAGTGCTGCTGGAGATGGTGTTTCTGGCTCAGGCAATCCAGGCTCTTGTTCGAGGAGGTCTGGTTTGAGAACTGAGTGGAGACCATGGGGGCCATGGCTGAGCCTACGTCTGCCCCGCACCATGGCAGAGCTGCAGCTCTGGCAGGGCCAAGTACTACAGCCTCAGCCAAAAGCAGCTCACTGAGGCAGAAGTCTTTCCTGGAGCCTCTCCCCACAGCAGGATGGGGCTGCCCCCACCACACAGGTCCTGAGCTGGCCCTGAGCCCCGCAGCCAGCAGTGGGCTGCTCTCAGGGCCTGGCACTTGAAGTAAAGAAACTATGGAAGAAAGTATTTCCCCCTGCCTCAGAGTGGCTCTGGGATTCAGTCTCAAACACCTAAAGTATCTTTGGGCCCAAATTCTGGGGACCTGAATTTTTTTGAGGTGTATTTTACCTGGTCCATTAAAAACAAAGATAAGGCAGGAGTAATGACTGCTCTTTCTTTTTTGTTGTTTTTTTTTTTTAATATTTCCCTCTCTTTCCTATTTCCTCTAAACAAATGCTATGCAATAAATGTTATCATTTGCCTATGAATGCAAATTAGGAATTTCTTTTGAAACAGTTCCCAGGAGACTCTTCTTTTCTTTCAGCCTTGTAGGCCACTCCATGCAGAACAGAGGTGCAGGGAGATGGAGCCAGAGGAGGAAAGAAACAAGAGCAGAAATGATGGCTGAGTCACATTCAATATCTGGTTAAGTAGAGGGACTCTTAAGCTGCCTTGATTCATTTGCAATTTACTGTAGGAAATAAGTGCTCCTAAAATACTTATGAAGAAGGTCCAAAGCAAGGAAGCTGAGTCACAACAAATATATTTCTATTTTCAAACTTTATGGTCCCTTCAGGGATATAGCCAACAGGGATCTCTCCTGCCCTCCGTGTGTCAGCAAAGACATCCAGGCACTAAAGCATCTTAAGCCAATTTCTTTTTCTTTAGTCTCGTGATTCCTTCCTTTTAGCAATTGAGTTTGGATGTGCTGCTTGGGAAACATAGAATAATTTCCCCTCTTTGCTGCTCTGCCTGTGTTTTCCCTGCGTGATGGTGCAAGAGGTTTCAGGGGTAATGGTTTTAAAACAGAAGGAGGTAGATTCATACTAGATATAAGGAAAAAAATGTTTACAATGAGAGTGGTGGAACACTGGAACAGGTTGCCCAGGGAAGTGGTGGATACCCCATCCCTGGAAACATTCAAGGCCAGGTTGGACGGGGCTCTGAGCAACCTGATCTGGTTGGAGATGTCCCTGCTCCTTGCAGGGGGGTTGGACTAGATGACCTTTAAAGGTCCCTTCCAACACAAACTATTCTATGATCACAGCTTTACAGAGCTGTGGACCCCTCCAAAGTCAGTGCACTTTAGCAAGTCAGTCCAAACTTGATTTTTATTCACACAGAGGAACTCAGATGAGCTTTATGAAGGGAAAAGCAAAGGCTGGATGAAATGTGTTTAGAGTCTTTCTTCCTTTCCCTGCTCTGTTCCTCTGTAAGCAATGGCTGGGTGGTTTGAAAGGGAAAGCGATGACTAAGGGCGATCACTGAGCTGCGGGTGCCCGATCTCCTCAGATAACTGAGATTCTGCTGCCACCCTGTGGTCACCCTCATTTCGCCCACGATTTCCTCTGCTCGGGAGGACAGGGAGGAAAAGGGGCCGTCTTCTGAGATGGAGAAAGGTGGTCTTCATGCAAAAACTATTCAAACCCTAATCTGAACCCTAAGGCTAACCGGTCAAGCCCAACTGAGTTTGATGTGCATTTGGAGAGAAGCACTGGCTCCTCTCAGTAGGTAGAGGCTCACCAGTTTTGCCATTTCAGAAAATGCTCTTCTGTGGTTTCTGATGGCTCTGCGGTAGTTGCTCAGTGTAATCCATTAAAGACGGACGGCAGAAATAGCTACTTCACAAAGAAGCAGCTTCAAGCAGGTATCTCCAATTTCCTCCCATAGGATAGACAGTTGATGATGGTTTAAAATGTTTAATACCACTCATAACTGAAATCACTGGAAATCTTTTAAAATAATGTCAGTAGGACTAGGTCTCCAGGCATCACATTGCACAGGGAACAGGCTTTAAGTAGTCTGAAACTGTTCTGACACAGTCCTTTGGTCACTAGGTGTCACAGACACAGGCACCCTGGTAAGCCCAGCTCCTCAAGAGTGTATACTAGCAGTGAAAATGCCTCTGGAGTTTTTATACTTAGCATGGGCAGAAAACAAAGCACAAACTCTTTAAGTAGGGGATTTTTAAGGTTTCCTCTGGAGACCTACTGGAGTTAGGTGGGAGAGACATTAAACTTCCTTTCCAGAAATTCTAAAGAACACTTCTTCCTGAAGTCATCCTAGTACAGAATCATAGAATAGTTTGGGTTGAAAGGGACCTCTAAAGGTCATCTAGTCCAACCCCCCTGCAAGGAACAGGGACATCTCTGACTAGGTCAGGTTGCTCAGAGCCTCATCCAGCCTGGCCTTGAACATTTCCAGGGATGGGGCATCCACCACCTCTCTGGGCAACTTGTTCCAGTGTTCCATCACCCTCATTGTAAAAAAATTTTTCCTTATGTCCACTCTACCTCCCTCTATTTTAAAACCATTACCCCTTACCCTATCACAACAGGCCCTGCTAAAAAGTTTCTCCCCATCTTCCCTATAAGCGCCCCTTATGTACTGGAAGACCGCCATCAGGTCTCCCCGGAGCCTTCTCTTCTCCCATGAGGCACAGACTGATTGGAATCAGTGCAGGACTAGAATCCATAACATTCCAGTACTGATCAGTGGCAATGAACCTGGCTGTCAGCCAGTAAACCCAGGGATCACAAAGATGGTGTGAACCACAATGCTTCCTTTTTTAGCTGTTTTAGAAGAGGACATTGTTATTCCACAGTGTCAGCAGACCAGGAATAAACCATTCTGTACAGAAATTAGAACATACCAGTGACACAGGACCCCCTTCCTAGGGGTCCTGTAAAATCTGTGCATCTAAACAGTAAATACAGCTAAGGTCTTCAGTAAGCGTGATTATTTCAGGCAAGGTGACCCATGGGAGTGTGCTTTTTGTCAGTCCATTTCCCACCAGACAGACACATTCAAAACACAACCACCACAACCAGCGCCCATATTGCCAGTCTGGAGAAGAACGAAGACTAATTAATTGAATAAAGGCCAAATTATTCACTCACATTATAAGCATAACATTGGAGAGAATATCAAATACATCCAGCGGTAACTTCACCTAGCCTGTTACATATTACTGTTGCCCCTGAGGAAGCGTGTTCTGTTTATTTTCAGGGGCTTGAGCAATTGTCATTCTGAACACTCTCTTCCACACACGGTCAAGCTGCCTACCACAGAGCAAAGATGTCCTCTATTATCATTCCACTTTCCATTGCTGAATTACAAAGAGAATGCCTCTAAACCAGATGTGAACAGAAAAACTGCTTCTTGACTTTGTTGCAGTGGTAGACTCCCTGTACAATTTGCTAATAGTCTCAGGAATCTGCTTCTCTTGGCACTTCTGGCTTTTAAATCTTTTTAAAAATTCATTTGAATCCTTCAAGTAAAGGTCATTTCCTCTCTCTGTTATTGAAAGAAATTAGATGCGAGAGCTATTTCCATAAACTCAACTCCCACGTACTGTGCTAAGAAGAGCATATGTTTGAGTAATTTGTCTACACTAGTATGGAAAAAGCACTGATAAAAACTGACTTGGAATCATCACAAAGCTGCTCATTCTCCTCCTTTTCCAAACAGAGGGACACAGGCAATTCCCTCATATTCTGATCCAAAGAGTGAAAATTGGTAACGTCCCTCACTTAGCAGTTAAATTAAGAGTATGGTCAAAATAATTTTATTTTTTTAACTATCAAAGGTTGACCTATGGAATGTAGATCAGTCTCAGTTTTATCCAAATTAAGAAACTTATTGCATATCCTTATAAACCAGTTTCAACTTACAGGTAATGAGCTTCCATTCAGAAAAGCCAATGGGACAGATAGTGATATCTAATGGACTGCACACGAGGCAGAGAGCAATACTTCCAGAATTAGATTTCCAGCTCCAACAGATCCTTCAATGTCTCACTGATTCCTAAACCTTATCACTATGTAAAGGAGAGAATAATGTTAAGCTGGGATTATGAGGAGAAAGGATATTATTTTAATTAATTATTCGTCAGTATTCTCCTGGAGACACCGGTTGCTAATGGCTTGGATGGGTGTACTCTTCGCTGGGTAAAAAACTGGCTGAATAGTTGAGCCCAAAGAGTCGTGGTGAATGGAGTTAAATCCAGTGGGCAGTGGGTCATAAGTGGTGTTCCTCAGGGTTCAGTACTGGAGCCAGGTCTGTTTGATATCTTTATCAGTGATCTGGATGAGGAGATTGAATGCTCCCTCAGTAAGTTTGCAAATGACAATAAATTGGGAGGGAGTGTTGATCTGCTCGAGGGTAGGAAGGCTCTACAGAGGGATCTGGACAGGCTGGATCAATGGGTCAAGGCCAATTGTATGAAATTCAACAAGGCTAAGTGTCAAGTCCTGCACTTGGGTCACAGCAATGCCACACAATGGTACAGGCTTGGGGAAGAGTGGCTGGAAAACTGACTCGTGGAAAAGGACCTGGGGATGTTTGTCGACAGCTGGCTGAACATGAGCCAGCAGTGTGCCCAGGTGGCCAAGGCAGCCAATAGCATCCTGGCTTGTATCAGAAATAGAGTGGCCAGCAGGACTAGAGAGGTGATCATGCCCCTGTACCTGGCACTGGTGAGGCCACACCTCAAATACAGTGTTCAGTTTTGAGCCCCTCACTACAAGAAAGACATTGAGGTGCTGAAACGTGTCCAGAGAAGGGCAACAAAGCTGGTGAAGCGTCTAAAGCACAGGTCTTGTGAGAAGCAGCTGAGGTAACTGGGGTTGTTTAGCATGCAGAAAAGGACGCTGATGATTGATCATCTACCAGTACATCAGTACAACTACCTGATTGATCTCTACAACTACCTGAAATTAGGCTGTAACAAGGTGGGTGTTGATCTTTTCTGCCAAGTAACAAGTGAGAGGATAAGAGGAAATGGTCTCAAGTTGCACCAGTGTTTAGTTTGGATATGAGGAAAAATTTCTTCACTGAAAATGTTGTCAAGCATTGGAACAGGCTGCCCAGGGAAGTCACCATCCCTGGAAGTATTTAAAAGATATGTAGACGTGTTAGGGACATGGTTTAGTGGTAGAGTTGTCAGTGTTAGGTTTATGGTTGAACTCAATGATCTTAAGGGTCTTTTCCAACCTAAACAATTTTATGATTTTGTGATTCATTTTGTACTAGAACACACCAAATAGCATGGAAATCTTCCTACAGCTGGCAAACTTGCTGCTTCCAGATATCATCTAGTTCAGGTAAACACATGCTTCAGATCTTTCAATGTACTTCACATTCAAGTAATAAACCTAAAACAAATTTTCTCATTACCACTTGTTCATCTCCTTCTGTTTCTGGAGGTCCTTCCCTACTACAGGTCCTCTGGGCTCCGCCTCTTGTACTCCACATCTATCCCTATGCCTGATACTGTGTGTCTCTTCCTAACCCCTCTCCCTGTCTTCATCTGTGAGAGGCTTTAATGTGTCCCTTCATTCCTCTTCTCTCTCATGTGAGGCAATGCTCCCATCTGCCCAAACTCACTCTCATTTCCCTTTCCATGCCAGATCATCTGTGGGACCCATTTATTTTGATTCTCTCTCCCACACCCCAGCACAAAGTTTGCACGTGTGACTGCCATGCACTCAGCTGAGCAAATGAACAAGGACTTCATGGTTACCCGGTGTCCTCCCCACCTCCCAGTCCCAGCACAGCTATAGCCTTTTCTTCCCATCCAAGAGAGGAGTCACTTTGCCTGTTGATGTTTCAATAGACACAGATGAGATGAGATCTGTCCTTGGGATGAGTTAATCAATGTAAGTGTCCAGGCATTTTTTAATATGTAAACAATAAATGGCAGCGCTGGGACAAGCCTGGCTCCAGAGGCTGTTTTCTGGACAGTGCTGCCTGCTGTAAGATGAACCAGGTAGGCAGTATTTCTGTTTATGCACTCTGGTCTGGGTGCAGGTCAAGGTTTATTAGATCAGGACCAGCAAAGTGCAACCTCAGCTGCGTTGCCTGGCCTCCTGCACACAGGCAAGGGCCTTAGGGTCATCACCAAGCTTACAGAAGGTGGCTGGCCTCTTGTGGGTGCAATGATGGAGGTGTTTGAAGCTGTTGGTTCTGTTGCCCAAATGATATCCAGTTTTGCCAAAATCCAAGAGAATTCTCACCACTGATTTAAGAAATTCCCTGAGCATTCCCAGGTAATTCAAAACAGCATTCAAAAAATTTAACATGAAATACAGATAGATGATACCAAGTTGCATGAAAGTCTCCCTAGGCCATAGAGACCACTCCTGGAAAATACAGTCCTCAGGAAAGCAAGAAATTATAATGTCTGCTTCTTAAAAAAATTAAATAGCAGATAGAATTATTATTTTCTAAAACTCTTTCAGAACTTATTGTCTACAAATATTCCATATCAAGCCCAATGTCAGCAACTCATCTCCTTTTTTTTCTTTCTTCCAACAAACTCAAAACATTATGAGAATTAGCTCCTAAATTAACTCCTAGGATAACTTCTATGTTTTGTTTCAGCCCAGAGCACACTTAATGGCATTCTGAACTCCAGGAAACAGCCCATTAGGCATGAAATAACAACTGATCACTGCTCATAGCAACAACATTTAACACCAACATCCTGACAATGACAAAAATGGGAAACTATAAAATGATATTAACTAACATATGGACGTCCAGCTAGTTAACATCTTATCTGCTTTATAGCACTCTAGGAGAACTACGAGACCCACATTAAAGATATTCTTCTCTTTTTCGATTATAGTTCCTATTTTGCATTTGTTGTGTAACAACATAGGTCTTTTTCCAATCCTTCTTATTACTATTTCATTTGACTTCACTCCTATTAACATATTTTGCCAGAGACATCGTGCTGCAATAGCCTTACATACCACCGGTTTGGTATTCCTGTATATTAGCTGTCATGCTAAAATTACTGTACCTCCTACACAGAGGTACTGACTACAAACAATTGATACTGGCATATTTCTTTAGAGTTCAATAATTCTGGGTAGAAAATTGGTTTTCTACCAAGTTAAAATTAATCATCATTGTTACAAAAGTTGAAGTGGTGTCTACTGCGCAAGCAGAAACTATTACACATATTGCTTAGGTTATAAAACTGCCTTCATCCTAGTTTTTTCTGTCACTGATGCTAGCTTTAGAAATCAAATGGCAGCCTGTTTTCTTCTCAAAAAAAAAAAAGGGAATTAAAGGTATATTCCTAAAGTGTGATATATACAGAATTCTTTCCCATCTCAGATGAGCCAATCTATGCTCATTAAACTGAAAAGCCTATATGATCTTGATAGAAATATCCAGAAGGAAGGAATATTTTCACTAATGTCTTAGCTGTGGAAAATGCTAATTCCAGCATCCATTTCCTATTTTGTGAAAATTAGCTAGTGAGTTTGGGCCAACGTTACTATAGAATCTAAATCCTGAGGGTAGTTACTCTCCCCACATGGCAAGAGGCAGCGAGATTTTATTGTGTCCAGATGATGAACAGAAGACTTGGAAGACTTGTCCAAACTCACAAAGGTACTTAAGGATCAAATGTTTGTTTGTTTCAGGTGAAATGTGATTTATATATCAAAACCAAAGGAATATAATAATATATACAAGTGTATATTTAAGAACTTGAACCTGATCTTCGGTAACTTGATTGAAGTCGCACAGAGAGCCTCAGACAGAGAAAGGATGTAGCCTAGGTCTCTCAAGTAGCATGTAAGCACATTAGTCCATTTCCAGTGCTACCGAAGAAGTTCACAAGCCATTGAAAAAAAGACACTCCAGGAAAGTCAGTGTGATTAGGACTTTTAAATGCCCTTAAAAGCGCTAATTATTTCCAATCTGCAGTATTCTCCGCTGGTCCAGCTGCATTTGAAACACATAGGGTTTGGCGTCTTTTTGACATCTGCACTTGTATAAAGCAAGGTTATATACATTCCAAAGTTTCAGGAGTTTACTGCTTTAAAATGATGTACACCTTCATGATTCAAACTGAGAAAATATAGCCAAAGTTTGGGGTTTTTTTTCTTTTTCAGATAGTACAATCTAGTGGTAAAGTACTATCTACACAAATTAAGAAAAGAGGTGAGAGTGACGATGAAAATAAAAAAGGAGGGGGAGAAAAACTTATCAGTTCAGTTTACATTCTTTCCATTCTCTGATACAGCAGCACCTATTTTTCACTTCAGAAGAAGACAAGCATAAACTGCTGAAGGGCCAAAACCTATAGCGTGGAAGAAAAAGGTCTTTGGCAACTCGAAGCTGGGTTCACTTCTGGGCTCCCCAATATATAAGAAACATGGACATACTGGAGCAAGTCCACTGAAAGGCCACAAAGATGATGAAGGAGCTGGAGCATCTGACATATGAGGAAAGGACAAGAGAGCTTGGACTGTTTAGCCTGGAGAAAAGAAAGCACAGGGTGGGGTGGGTCTTACCAACATGTATAAAAACTTGATGGGTTAATGGAGAAGAGAGAGCTAGACTCTTCTCAGTAGTGCCCAGTGAAAACATAAGAGGCAATGGGCACAAACTTAAATAGCAGAAATTCCATTTAAATGTAAGAAACTTCTTACAGTGAGGGTGACCAAGCACTGGCATGGCTTGCCCAGAAATGTTGTGGACTCTCCATTCTTGCAGATGCTCAAAACCAAGCTGGACATGGCCCTGAGCAACCTGCGCTAGCTGGCCCTGCTTTGAGCAGGGGGGCTGGACTAGGCGATTGCCAGAGGCGCCTTTCAGCCTTGGCCACTCTGTGATCCTGCCTGAAGCATTTGGCTCTCACAAGTGTGTTGCACCACTTCAGAAGTAGCCTTCAAAATAAACACTCTATTGGCATTTCCAGGCTTTGTTTATCAGACTGTAAGCAACTCCAAGCTTAAGAGCCTAAATATTAAGCTTTTATAATCCAAACTCTGAACCATTATATCTCTTGATTATTAAGATGGAGTATTTTAAGGGAAAGGATTCTATTTTAATATGTTGGTCAATCAGCTCACTTAATAGTTTAGCAATAGAGAGAGATCTATTTTCCTTTTATGTTTGCAGCTACCATAATAAAGCAGTAATTAGCAGTAAGTAGTCCCTGATCAGCTCAGTGGGGTATGTGATAAAAAGAGATCACTCCAAACATGTACATAAAAATGAAACCTATACAAATAAAAGTCAAATAGACAGGGTTAAACTTCGTCTCTATTCATTTTTTAAGAAATCTTCATTCCCTACAGGGCACATTATTTACTGCTGCATCAAGGCCTGTTAAAACTATCCATAATCAAAACACCTAAAATAACTATTGTCACAAAGCTTTCACAGTTTAAAGGTTACCTGCAGCAGATGCTTAAATTGCAATGAGCTGAAGCGAGGAGAAAGATCTTTTAATCATTTCAGTTTCTGTTACATTTTTCTATGTGACAGTATGATCTGTCTTTTCACGGTTGGTACACAAGAGTCTGCATCCAACACTCCTCGGGCCATGATCTCTGCTATCAGCGGGAAAGGGAAGCTTATCTCTCTGTCACAATATTAATTACAGGTCTGCAGCTACGTAACAAGATTGGGTGAGTTTAGTCAGACTGTACTTCAGGTCCACAATAATGCAGCACTATCTAGTCTTCCCATATTCCACCCTGGATTACAACTACCTGAAAAAAATATTATCTCCAGAAGAAACTCACTGGATTACTTCCTTCAAATTCACAATCCTGCTGCTAGCACTCTCCCGGAGCCTGAATTCTTTAAATCTTTTTGCATTTAATTTGCAGAGAGTAATGTTGAATTTCATATTCTGCTTTTTATATTGCACGCAATCCAGATCCTCATTCATCGTACTGCTATTATTAATTATCACAAGCTAAGAGGTTTGTAGGCATTTTTCCCAACAGCAAATTCCCATAGTCTCTCTCATTTTCAGGCTTTTACATTTTCCCTTTGTTAATGTATTATTTTACTCTCAGGCTTATTATTCATTAATCAATTTTGGACTGCTTTGTTCTGTATGAGCTTAGCTTCTGAAAGAGTCTTAATCATTCTCCGACTGTATTTTTCTCATCGTTCTCTTTAACTCTCTCTTTAGTAATGACAGCAAATGCAAAAATTATGCTGTTCCATATCACCATTCAGACCATTTGTATAAATAATGAGGTCTTAGGGTAGTGCTAAGCCTTGTGATAGCCCATTTTTTCCAGAATGAAATTTACTTATAGTATAGCTACTTTACATGCCCTTTATTTCAAATCCAGTGCGTTACTTTGACTCCACTTACACGGGTCAAAGACTGACATTTTCAAAAAGAAAACTGGTGAAAAGTCTTTTAATAAACTAACCCACTAATAGGGATGTTCAACTTCACTCGCATCTGCACTATCGATCAAGGCACTACTTGGCTAAGACGCTGGCTGGTGCCAGAAGGAACAGCCACAGTCCTTTTCTTGTTCTTTGTAAGAGACAACCTAAACCATCACCAATATGTCAGCTTTAGGTATCACTTCATTTTCTCATTCTCTTTCTTCCCCTTTCTCATCCTCAGCACAAGACCCAGATTTATTTCAAGAGTCTCGTTTCTTTCTGTGTAACTATTTTTTAAATCCCCAATACCATACTTGAATATCTATCTTGCTATTCTTGTCCTAAATCTCAGAACAAAACAGGTTATCACCTACAAATTCTATCCCTGTGCCACATGGAAAATGTATAGGCCATGCTGTATGCATCCTTCACTGTTACCGCTCCACACCATGGCTAATTAGGTAACACAACATATGGAAATGAATAAAGCTGAAAAGAAAATGAACCACTGTCTAAAACCGTATGAACTCCTATATTATTGCCTTCTAAATGCCATCTGTGGGGACGAATGTGCATAAGTCTATGATATTTGAAACAACATACGATGAGGAAAAAGGCAGAATTATAAATGGGAATGGATAACAAAGGGGAGCTCAGTCATAAACCTTGTATCATCACGCAGTAAGTCATCAAGTCACAACGGTGGAGTCCTAGCTTGTTAGCCAGCCTCCCTTTTTCATAAATGTTTCCAAACAATTTCTGTGTCACATGCATATGAAAAATCTATTCTAATAAAGAAAAAACACAGAACGATCACTGTTGTCTCTTCTAGTCAAGAACAAAAACTTCTTTACCACACAAAGAATAGGTCTTTTATTTATTTTTATTAAAATGAGTAAAAGAAGTTCCTTCTTTCTAAGAAAATTACTGATGTAAATGTTAGGGTGAATAAAGTTCTTACATATCAAATGAGCAATTCTCAAAGCTGAGAAAAGATCACAGTACACACCAAGGACAGTAGTACAGAAAATTATCGTCAGTGCCATTTTTCACAACATGCACAGCATAAGTTAAACACTTGCAAAGCACAAAGTTGCATTAGTACCACCAAAGCCAAATGAATTTGTCAGTGCTATACGTTGTTTTTCAGTTTTCCACTCCTGAGCTGTTAAAGGAACATAATTGAGATCAAACTCTGCCTCTGTTTTCTGTAAGTTTAGAGTAGGCGGCAAAATTCCATGATAACAGGACAGTACAGTAAAAGCTGCTTCAATAGCTCCTGCAGCCCCCAAGAGATGTCCTGTTGCTCCTTTTGTTGAGGAAACTGCAATATTATATGAGTGATCTTTAAAAAGTCTCTTGATTGCTTGATTCTCAGCAGCATCTCCTAGAGGTGTAGAAGTTGCATGTGCATTGACATATGTTATGTCTTCAGGTTTGATCCCAGAATCTTTTATTGCTGCAGACATACACCTAAGGAAAAAAAGAAGACTGAATTCCCCAGTATATTTTTGTCACTAACACACATATACAAACCAAAAGCAAAAGCACAGGACATTTTAAAACATTTATCAAATGTGAAAATCTGCATGACATACTTTACCAGAGATGTAAAGTACAAGGGATGGATTCATCTGACTAAACACACTAGCATCTACATTTAGCCACCTGAGAAAAACAGTAGTGGTGAGGCCCACTATAAAATCAGACTTGCTGCTAAAAATTCTACAGTTGGGAAAAAAAAGAGAAAGAAAGAAGATATAACAAACAATCTCTACAAACTACATCAATATATCAAAGACCCTTTTCAATGCAAAATTTGAAAACACTTGAGAGAGAAATAACCACCTGAAATTATTATAAAAATTTAGGTCCCCTCCAGCGAAACTTCTCTAGTGTAACAATGCTTTAACGTAACGTTCAGTACAATGGTCCAAGAAATCCCCTTCCCATTGTAAGTGAAAAGAAGATTCCCTAGTTCTTACATTTTATTTTTCCTCACATTTACAGTATTAGGGAATTAGGAAAAAAATTGCTCTATCAAACACAAATATTGGAAAATGCAAGAAAAATTCTGCAGTCATCCTCCTCGTGAGCTTCTTTTGCATGCTTTCCAGAGGCTAGAAGATGTCAAGGAGATAGGAGATAGCACAAATTCCTATACATAAAATGAAATTCATTGGAAGTCATACTCTTCTACCTGGACACGATATGTTCCCTTCTGACTTCTGATGACCTGTGGACTATGATTGCCTCTATAAAACATGCTTTTCAAAGTGAAAACCACAGAAGGATTGATACAGTTCCATACTGTGATTTTCTCACAGACTTCCCATAGAAAGAAGGGGATGAATAACAAATCTCTCCTTGCACACACAGCTTAACAAAGTATCTCCGAGCAAAGGACCACTGACTCTTTTGAAATCTATGAAAAATAAGTAAACAAAAGGAAGCTCAAAAAAAAAGATAGCACAGGCTGCTGGACAAATTTAAATGTCTCCAGTACAGCCCTCTACCCTGAGAAGCATCCAGCTTAGCTCAGGCTGGAGGCCACTGATGCTCACTGCCACCAGACGGTGAGCCAAAGATAGGGCAAAAATGATCATTGATCAACCATGAGGGAAACAGATACATTAATTTAGTTAAATATGTCAGCTGCAATGAACATATTTACTTAAGGAGAGAACAGATTAATTTTGTAGAACACACTTTATATCCACACTTCTGAGTCTGGCTCCGCCTCTCCTTTCCTGAAGGTTTATTCCAAGACATGTATTCGTCTCCAGCTGAAGTAGTTATTAGAAGATGACAAAATATATATTCCCCTGAATTTTTTTGACGTGGCAAATAAAATTCCCACAGAAAAGTAAGAGAAGTATATACATTCTGGATTTAATCCATATACCACTGCAGTAACTAAATATTGGTTTGAAGACTGTATTAAAATGTATTATCTGGTCTCAAGGGTGGAAAGGCTCAACATTTTGGAGATACTAAGATTAACTTTCAACTACTCCCAACTGTGAATTTAATGTATATACTACTGCAATCATAAAATATACAAAAATTATATTACAATATATTGCCATATCATCTCAAGTGTAAACAAGCCTGAAAATCTGAGATAAGACACTCCTGATCACTCAACTCACACTTGAAAGTCTGCATAACAATTAAATATTAATCAAATAACACAGAGGGAAACTTGGCATATTACATTTCTTGAAAAATCTGTGAACTCAATAAAGATGCAAACAGAGCTTTACCATACCATGCTGTACTAAAGTGTGTTTCTGCTATGCCTCTCCACCACCGCTCTTACCTGCATCACAGTGAAGTATTTAAACATGATTGTAGCACCAGCATATGATCTAAATACTTTTCCTATGAAAAGCTGAAGTCTTTTCTAAATAAGAATAGCCACAATTAATGCTAATTACATGTATGGTAATGATTCTGACAAACTAGATCCTCCAAGTGCTCTACAGCTTTCATCACTTGGGATTTCTTTAGGAATACTATTCCCCTTTCAGACGACAACAAATAACATCACCTGCTTTTGCGGTGGGGTCTCTCCTCTCTATGGACAAAGGGTGAAGGAGAACCTGAAAAGGTTCTATCTTACCACAAAAATCTTTAAAAAGAGGTTTCCATTGAGTCTTATTTGTGTGAACAGCTGTAGGCACGAAACACAAAATATTTTCATACAGAGAAAGTTTTTGTAACTCTACGCAAAAAGGCTGATTCTAGCAAGAACCAGCCTTCACCTTGTCACTAAAAAAAACCCAGAAAATTGGGGCAAAATCCTGCCAGAAGCTCTTTCATTTTTCAGATTAAGTTTTCAGGTTTTTGAAATATTAATTCAAGATTGAATGCCATTTCTCAAGGAAAAGCATATGATAACAGAAACACATGCACCCACTACAATTAACATGAAGTAGCCATCATAATCAACGCATAGCTCTTACCTGAATGCACCATCTCCCTCTGGGTTAGGTGCTGTTATGTGGCAAGCATCACCAGACAGTCCATAACCTAAAACTTCTGCATAGATCCTAGCACCTCTTTGTACAGCATGTCCATACTCTTCCAGGACCAGCACAGCAGCTCCCTCTCCCATTACAAACCCTTCCCTCTGCGAATCAAACGGTCGACAGGCCATTTTAGGGCTTGAGTTAAAACTTGTGCTGAGGGCCCGAGCTCTTGCAAATCCAGCCAAGGACAAAGGACTAATGCAAGCTTCAGTCCCTCCAGCCAACATGACATCAGCATCACCGGCGGCAATAAATCTAAAGGAGTCTCCAACAGCATGCGCGCCCGTGGTACAAGCAGTTGACACAGCATGATTTGGCCCTTTCAGTTGGTATTTAATGCTGATATGGCCTGCTGCCATATTGACTAAAATCTTTGGGACAAAGAACGGGCTGACCTTGTTATAACCCTTTGTTTTAAATAAAGCAGCTGTATCAGAAATCTCTTCCAGCGGAACCATTCCCATCCCAATTGCCACACCAGCACTCAGGTGATCCTGTTCAGACTGGGGAGACCAGCCAGAGTCCTTCATTGCCAGCTCTGCTGCACCAATGGCCATCACAGTGGCAGAACTCATGGATTTGATCTCTGACTTTGACACAAAGCTTTCTTCACTGAACTGTCCCTCCTCATTTCCCCTTGGCACACAAGCAGCCACTTTACAGGGGACGCCTGCATAGTCTTCCCCATCTAGCGATGCAATCCCACTGTCTCCTCGGAGAAGGCGCTTCCACACAAACTGAGTCCCCACACCAAGAGGGGACACTAAGCCAATACCTGTAACAACTACTTTCCTTCGACATGCAGGCAGTGACTTGCTGAAAGCTCTTCTGTGGTTTTGTAAATGCAGATTTAAATTCAGACTCTGGAGATGAAGATTTGCAATCTTTAATAGATCCCGCGAGCGCTGTGAGAACATGGTGGAAATCTATCTCTTCAAGCACATTCCTGTAACCAGGGAAAAAAAAGACACAAACACAACAATAAAGCAGCCAATGTGAAAAACCTTCCAAGTACGCTAAGTTAATAACCTGCTTTTTACATGAAAGCCTATTTTCCCTGCAGAAAGGGATGTAGTTTCCGTGTCTCTAATCAGGAATATGATGCATTACAGCAGACAGGGGGTTCTTCTAGCTTAAGCTGCTAATGAATGTGACACCTCCTCACCACTGTGGACTGTGGGGCAGTCTCTGGTTTTCCTGCAAAACTCCCCCCAGTGCTTTAACCACTAGTTGGCTGGAGGTATCAACAATGAGCATTAACAGCTTCATTATTCTAAGGCACAAAGTGTCTGTTCACCTGAAAGCTATGTCCTACCATTATCATGTTAAGGATGCTGTCATCTCAACCTTTATGTCAGGCAGAATGGTCTAGAAGACTCAGAACAGGAGAAGTCAAGAAACTCTTGCTGGTACTGTCACCAGGGCAATTATGTGTCTTGGACAAGACTCCTCATCCTTCTACCTCCACCTACCCTTTATCAGCCTTGGAGTATTTAGACTATCAGGGACTTCAGGACAGGACCCCAAGTGCATTTGAGCAAGATGTACCGCAACAGCACCTCCAAAGATGCGTAAAATTAACAAAAAAAGCATTTCATATTGCAATCATTTCACACTTACGGGCAGAACATCACTTACTGTGATGTTTAATTCTCTAATCTAACAGAAATATGCATAAAAATAAATTATGTACTAAACACTCTTCTGACAGAAAATGCTTTTCCCAACAACCTGTCATAGCACTTACACATCCTGAGACCTGGCTACAAACTGTTCAATTGTTGGCCAGGAGCCATGAGACACACAGCCTGCTTTTCACCTCACAAAAAGGGCACCAGGACATCACCAGGTCTTTAGAAAAACACAGGGAGCTGTATGGGGACCATGCGCAGCCGGCGAGCTAACGCACTCCTGCTAAAATACACAGATCCACTCTTTCCTGTGGCAGCACAAGTACACAACAGCGTTATTAAAAAATAAAAAGCAAAAAATAGTGCTTACTAATGCAGATGTTTTTTTTTTAAGGAGCCTGCTTTAAATCCTGACCCAAATTTGTAATTTTAATTGTTTTGAGACAGTTACCCTGCATTTTATAAAAAGAGTGGCAAGTTAAATGCAGAGGGCTTCAAAGCAGTGTGTGCCTAACACCACACACAGCTTTTAATAAATGCTGTCATCCAGTGTAAAATAATTAGGAGGCCTAGCCCAAGCAATGCTCCCTTACCTACTGCACACGTCGAAGAGAAAACAAGCAAGGGGGATAATTTCTCCCCGGGAACAAGAGCTACCAGACGTCATCGGAGGTTTAAAGGGCATTAGCGACTTTCAATGTTTAAACCAGGAGTTAAAATGGCAGAGAAGGCCCCTGGCACCACGGGATTCCCCTCCACCAGCCCCAGTTCCAAGGGCCCAGCCCGGCGCCGCCATTGCTGTGCCGCTCCGCTAGGGGCAGCCTCTCCCGCGCCCCCTCCCCTCCGCCTGCCCCCGTCCTAGCCCTCAGCGGTACCTCCGCCAGCCGCGCTTCCCCCCGCCCCCACTCCGCGGTGGTTGGCTCTGCTTCCCTCTCCCGTTCCGACGGCGCGGGGCCGAACCACGAAGGACAGACTTGGGGGGGACGAGTACGCGACGGCTTTGTAGCCGATCCCCGATGTCACGATTGGTGAGGAGCGGCGCTAGCGAATCGGTAACTCGGCGGTGGGCTGCGCGGCCCGACGGCGCTGTGGCGAGGAGCCGGCGGCCCGGCCTGGTCGGGTCCCGGGGTTGCCGGGGCAGGCGGGCAGGGAGCGCGGCCTTGTAAGTAGGCCTGAGGGCTGGAAAAGGCAGGGAAGTCCCAATCTCTGTCTGATCCCTCTTCTGCTGTCTGCACACCTCAGGTCACCAGCTTTCACCAGCTCCCAGCTTTGCTGGCTTGTTCCTGGATAAAGTGTGCTCCTCCACACAGAGGCCGAAATGCTGGTAGAGAAGACGGAGGCGAACAAAGACAAGCCGGTCACTGATGCTACAGGAGTGTCTTGAAAACACACATACAAAAACGCCAACAGCACCAATACACAGAAGTAGATTATTTGTTGTTGCTGCTTCCAGATGCAGAAACGCATGTAGTGCGTGATCTGAACTGAGACCAAGCTGCTAGCTGTGCCTGAGGTGACATAGGAACAATTTTTACTTGAGGAAGACAGTGGCACTATACTTGAAATAGATTAAGTCCAGGAGCTATCATGGCAGAGCATAAAATGGGTGCCAAAGTCTCATCAACAAAGACTAGAAGCACCTACTGCAGGAAAAAGAAAACAAGCCCAAAAGGAGGGGAATGCAATATTTAATAAATTAAAAAACACTTGTGCAGATTATACTTACGTGCATTATGTTACATGTATAGCGATACAGTTAATCTTGAAATTGGAGAGGGCAGCCAACATTAACAGTCATATGCCTGTATGAAAAGCATGGAAAGGAAGTTAAAAGTTGAAGCAGCAGCCAAGGAACATGACATAATCTCAAATTAAAATTGTATTGTTTTGGTACCAACTCTATGATTTTGAGGGCTGAATTACTGACTTTTAAACTGTGCTAGCAGGGATAATAACTGTAATCTCAGCGGAAGTTAATTACCTGGGGTTAAATCTCAGCTTTTGTCAGGGATAGGTACCATCTTCTCAAAGAAATCACAGAAGATGAGCAGAGTGGCAGACGGAAGCAGACAGCAGAGCTGGAGCATAATGTCAACTAATAATCAGAAGCCACCCTGAATTTTAAAGACCTCTTGGAACTTTTAAGAATCTTGCATTCTTAAGAAAGCAAAGCCCCTCAAACCTTTTTGTCTGAGGTTCTCCATCACAGTTCTTTCACTGATAGCACAAACCAGACGTCCAGAAAAAAAAGCAGAGATGGCAACTAGGGCTTTGGGTTTGGTTTTTTTTTTTCTCCATTTGGACAGGCTTTGGGTAGGGCTGGACGAGGAGTCGAGGCGCGGGCGGGTGCATTTCCAGCCTCCTAGCCCGGCTGAAAGCGTGGCACCAGGGATTTATCGCACTTTTGTCGTAACATTGCCGCCTGCCGACGGCGCGCCTGAGAGCCCTGCGTGAGGGTCAGGGGATCGACTTAAAAAAAAAAAACAAACAAAGCAAAACAAAACAAAAAAAAAACCCGCCACGATAAAGCAGTTTGGCAGCTGCTGCAACATCACCGCCTTCGGGCGGGGCAGGCGCTCGGCGCCTTTAAGGCCCCGCCCCGCGCGGGAGCAGAGTTGTGAGGGCAGTGACCTCACCGCTCCGACTGCGCAGGCGTGCTGCTGCGAGCGCAGGGGGCGCGATGGCGGCCGGTGTGGGCCTCTCTTCCTCAACGGGCTCCCCCGCCGTGAACGAGCTTTGTCAGAACGGGCGGGAGATCTTCGTGGAGGCTTCGCGGCTGCTCCTCACCTACGCGGACAACATTCTCCGGTGAGCGGGGCACGGCGGGAGGTCACCCGGCAGCCGCCTCCTCCTCCCCGAGGCCGCCACCCGCGGTTCCCTCCCCCTCCCGTGGGCAGCACCTGGTGGGGCTTTCCGCCGCCGTGCCCCCAAAATGGCCGCGCGGGTGGGTGCCCCTCACCCGGTGCGGGCCCGGGGTCGGGGTCGAGGTCTGAGAGGCTGGGCCCGTTCCCGGCCTCGGCGGTGCGTGGGTGCTGCGGGGGCCTGCCGTCAGAGATCGGGCGGCAGCGGCCTGGCGAGTCCGGCGCTTTGGCCTGGCGAGTCCGGCGCTTTGGCCTGGCGAGGCTTTGGGAAAACAAGAGCCCGGCCATCCGTGTGGGGTGACTGGTGCAGCCGCAGAAGCAATTTATCCTAGGACACTGACACGCACCGATTTGTTTCTGGGCTTACGGGCAGAGCGTCTCAAAAGGGTGAGACACGCGATTCAGTTTTGTTATGCAATATCGAAGTTCAAACACATCTGGCATCTTTTTGTCACTATTTAAAAATGAGATTATTTTTGACATAAACGTTCAGTGGCTTGGATTTTTATTTTGCTATTTATTGCTGGTTGGTTTGTTTTGAGGGCTTGTTTTTTTTGTGTTAAATGTAAAAGCCTGCGCTGGCCCTGATTCTGCAAGCATTTAAGCACCTGAAAAGTAGTGGATGCATGACAAGTAATGCTAGAATCATAGAACAGTTTGAGTTGGAAGGGACCTTTAAAGCTCATCTAGTCCAACCCCCCACTGAGGAGCAGGGACATCTCCAACCAGATCAGGTTGCTCAGAGCCCTGTCCAACCTGGCCTTGAATAACTGGAATAGTAACTTGCTTTTTCTGGTGACTTTCTCTTCTGACTCAGCAAGATTAATTATCAAGAGTTAATTATAGTTAATTTTTTGCGAGATGGCTCTGTAGAGTACATATACACACCAGTACGTGTGATTTGACCTTGATGTCTTCAGGCAACTCAAGACATATGAGCTGCCCCTCCCTGTCTATGTCTGCTTTGTCACCGCTTGCAAAAACTGTGCTGTGTGACAGAGAACAGTGGGTCCTGGGCTGACTCCTTTTAAAGAAAGAGGTGAGAGAAGAAGGTTTAGATGAGTTGAAAGGGGAACTGAGAAGTAGCCTTCAAGAAGCAAGGAGACCACGGTGGTTTAACCCATGTACTAGGAAGTTTAGCATAGTTTCTCTAGTGGGCCTAAAATCATCCAGCATCAAGCTGAGGAGTTCAATTAGAATGCCTGCCACGTGGAGGGGGACATGAAGTTGTCCTTAAGTGTCACTAGAGACTAAACCCTGCTGGCTAGGAGTACAAGACATTTATTAATGAACTTAAGTTGGAAACTAAAATTTAGAACCCCTTTGTAACTTTCAAAGTTAAATGTAGACATGATTTAAATCAAAGTTTTAGGTTTCACATTCTGCCTACATGGTGTGAATGAAAGTAAACTTAAAAAATCTCTTATGAATGACTAATGCTGCTTAGTACATTTACCCAGCTCTTAAGTGTTTACATAATTTGCAAACATTATTAAAACTTTTGGTTTCTCCAGGAATCCTTCTGAAGAAAAATATAGGTTAATTCGGATTGGAAATCCAGCATTTTCCACAAGGCTGTTGCCTGTCAGAGGAGCAGTTGAATGTTTATTCGAGATGGGGTTTCAAGAGGTGAGTATAATTTAATCATTTCTGTTGTCTTCAGCAGTTTACCCACTAAAAGTTAAAACTGCGTATTTTTTTTTTCTCTTTTCCTTGCTGCAAGGCATTAGATTTTAAGCCCATTGCTGTTCTCTTAATTTTCTTTCAATCCTTGTTTGCAAATATCTCAATTTAACCAACAGAAAATGTGGCTGAGGCTACTTCAGAAATCTGATGGAGCTAGAGCTAAGCTGATCTGTGATAAGATTGGTTTTCTGCTGTTCAGGCACACTACTGGTTCGCTTAATGGTCAGATACATATCCATGCTGGCACAAAGGAAATGGTGGGAAAGAGGATGAAGAACCCTTGTCTTAGTAGCAGTAGGTGGACATCAGACTGCATCATCAGGCAGTAGTTTCCATATTGTAAAGCTATGTGTTGAAACCATCATTTGGAAGGGGGTGGAGGGAAATTCTGCTCTTCTGCTGCTTGTTCCTACCACC
>JAAGAY010142343.1:0-43346 GCA_011801015.1 Ardeotis arabs
AATTTTTTGATTCAGAGTTCAGAGGTTTTGATGTGATAGATTAGAGGGTGCAATGATTTATACAGAAAATAAATTAAGAAAAACAGAGTTTAAAATTAGGCTACCTTGGTCTAATTAGATTATCCATGAACTGGTGGATTGATTGTAGCAGCTTGGTGCATGTGTTATTTCTGGCTTAGTTACTCACACTCTCCTCTTTTCTAGTAGAACAGTGGGAGTGAGGCGCTGAACAAACAAGACAAGGAACAAAAAAAAAAAGATTTTAAACTTGAATTGTGAACTGAACATTTCAGAGGATTAACTGAAGGTCTATTAGAAGCTGAATGAAAAGAAAATATGCAGTTATGGCACAGCAGTATGATTATTTTCCATTCACTGTTTATCTTACTTTCTCCAGCAAATGAGATCAAAGCTACAACAGCAGATATGACATTTTCTTGGTGAGGTTGCTTTTAAAAAATGATTAACTCCATGTGCATATGAGAACAAGGACTCGCGGGCATTTCGTGGGAAACTAAAGCCCTATAAACCTCGTCAGCACAATGGTTGCTGCAGCACTGCAAGGAAGCTGGGGAGCTTGCACCGAGCACGTTGTGAAGACTGTTGCAGCCCCAGAGAACTTGCATCAACCAGGGTTTAGATGGGAGGAGTGGTTTATCTCCAACACAGGTATGGGGACCTGTGGAGAAAATAATTCACAGACTTTTTTCAGCTGTAGATTTTGAGAAGTTATGGCTCCCAGAGGTGAGTGGGGTCCTGTCAACCTGAGTTCCAACCAGATGGAGCAAAAAGATCGAGCTTAAGGAACTCAGCTGAAAATGTTTTTCACAAAATGCACTGAACAAATTAAAATAACACAAAACAAGCGATGCATAAAAGAAATACAGGAGTATAATAAGCAGAAAAAGAAGAACCTTAACACTGACATTTTTTAAGCTGCAAGACTGTCAGGTGGCCAATAGCTCAGGCCCACAGCTTGCTGTAAGCCCTGCTGCTGGGTTATGGGTTTGCCTTGGATCAGGAGTGCCAGGCCCTGACCAGCCTCGACTAGGGCCTGCCCGCACCTGTGGTCCAGGGGCTCTGTTTAAGCTCAGCTCGGGGCCCTCAGCCCCTGCCTGGCCTGGTGGGGTGCCGGTCTCCAGGTCAGTTGGGTCTGTGGATCACCTTGCTCTGGGCCTCCTCCTGTGGGCTGATGTCCTGGCACGGCCTGTCCCCATGGCCCTGCCCAGCTGTGCCTGCAGCTCACCCCAGGCCTGCAGACTGGCTTTTTGGCCTGCCCTGCCCCAGCACCATGAGCCTGGCCGCTCTCAGTCGGACTCAGCTGCTGTCTCTGGCCCTGCCACCCTGGGGATCCCCTCGTGCCTGGCCCTGCAGGAGCAGCCACCATTGCTGCTCCCTGCATGCAGGTAGGAGCTTCTCCACGCACACAGGCTTCATCTGAACAACGCTGCCCCGAGGAAGGGTTGTGGCTTAGTGTCTAATCATTAGTGTAAAGTCATGCTACGACAAAAAAGTATGCAGGTTAGTAGTGTATTTAATTTGACTCCCTGTTTCTAAGCAAACCAGGTCAAACCTTTGCCTCGTGATTCCGTTTTGTGGTACACGAACCCTGCAGCTCCCTCTTGCTGTCAGCTCTGCCTGCGGAAGATTAAAAGCTCAAGCCTGTGGAGATCACTTATCTTTCTCTTATCCTCCTCCCTCCCCTTAGCTCTCTTTCGGCCTAGCTTAGATTAAAAGCTTTGATTCGTAAAGTTGGTGTGTGTATTGTATTTTAAAGCTGTAGGTTTTTTTCCTGCTTCTCTTTTAACTAATGAGGAGTGGTGGTTCCCAAGACACTACAGACAGACTACTTTACCTGAAATTCTTCTGTTTCTCTTAACAAGAAACTTCTTGTTTTCCTCCCCAGAGAGTATCCAATATTGTCTAGATTAATAAGGGAAGCTTTAAATCTAACACTTTAGACTCCACAAATAAAACTCCATCCTCTCACCTTACACTAGAAGGTCCAGATCAAGTTGTTTATAGAAAACCTTGGTAAATTGACTCGTTTACATTGGTCATCAGCAGAAAGAAGGCCTCATTGGAGTGTAACAACTGCTTCTCTAATTCACTCTCCTAAAAACATAGTGCAGATCTCTGCATGATCTGAAAAACATGCAGTAGTCACTGTCCCGTAAGTCAGTTCTGTGCCATCTTTGTCTACGGGTTCAAATGATTTATTTACAGTACAAAACTTTTTAAAATAATGTATCAGTTTTCTTGGTTATGCATAATTTCAGATTTTATGGAATTGCTGGACCAGGAGAAACCCAGAAACTACAGCTTCTGAACATGTATCAAAGTCAGAAGAGCAAGATACCTGAAATTCGCCCTTTTTTTGCTCCAGGCAGATGCCAGAGTTAAGAGTTATGTAAGGAGGAAGAAAAACTGGTACCAGATCCAGATATGATGATTGCCTAGTTCTGTGAGTAAAGACATCAGTCTTGCATTCCTGAGTACAGGAAGACTCTCAGGCAACTCTCCTTTTCACAGGTAACATCTTTTCAGTAGGCACTTCCAGTGTTTTACTACTTCAGGATGTGGGGGCTATGTTTAGGGTGGACTTTCTCATCTCATTGTTTCTTTATTTTTCATCTGACTTTCCAAATCAATATTCAGCCAAATCACTGCAAACAGAGTCTGAAATCTCAGTCAGACTTCCTATCATTTTTTTTTTCTGGTTGGAAACTTCTTGGGTGTCTGGTATCTGTCTTAAGGAAATGGCAGGGATTAAAATCAGCAATGTTTAACTTGACTTATAGTTATTGTCCCAGAGCTTCCCAAGTACTTAGGCACTTAAATATCTGATGATTGCTAAGATATTCCATGTTAATTTGTTTCTATTATCTATATTGCTTCAAATTAGGATAGTATAGAGACAGTATTTAATATCAGATACAGTGATTAGCATGTTATCTTGCTCTATGGAGTCCCAACCTTCACCTTCTAGACTTGAAGCCAAAATAAACATCTGTTTTTCCTCCTTTAGGAGTACCTCTGGCACTAGTTCTTCCATTTTGCTGAGATTTCTAGCAGGGAAACCAAGAGTACTTCCTCCAACAAAGACATGCTAAGGCACCTTTACCAAGAGTACATATGGTAGTAGGAATATCTGGATATCCATGCATGCTTGCAGTAGTGATGTCAAGGAGAAAAATGAGACGAAATAGGATCTCCTCTTGCAGAGGCCGCAAAGTCCTTTATATCAATAGTTGATGTAGGCACCTACAAGGACTGGTGAAACTCATACTGGGCTGTATACACCAGACCACAGGAGGCACCCTGAGTTCAAAATGCTTCTCAGCAGCATAGATGCAGCCTTTTTTTCCAGTCCTACAGATTATATTGTGAGCATTGTTGTGAGTAGAAATGATGGACTTCTAATGAATGCCCCAGTGTTGCCTTAGGTGGGGGAATATTGGAGTTTTGAAATGTCATCCTTGGATCTCTCAGTGTAAATGTGAGATGTGTCTAGAGGGCTATTTCTTTACCTTCTTATGGTATGTTGTCACTTTTACAAAAATGTCAGCAAAAATAGGGTGCAGGAAGAAAGAAACAGGAGTTTTTGAAGACAAGCCTTTGTTCTTGTGAAAGAAAAGGGAGGTGATATTGAGTTAAAATGACAGAAGCAGCACACAGCTACGGTGCTCTTTCTGCTAGCAAAAGAAGGAATTTAGAGCAAACAAGTCAAGTATCTGAGGCACAAAATGAAAGCACGCAAACTGCTAATGCTAATGGTGCTGCCTCCATAAACCTTAGAATAATCATGCTGGCTCAGACCAAAGCTTGTGTAGCTCTTTGTCACATCCTAAGAGAAGCAATAGCTGATCTTTTTTAAAAAAAAACACACACAAAAAAACACCCCACCCCCCCAAAAAAAAAACAAAAAAAGAAAAAACAAAAACAAACACAAAAACCCCAAACCCTAAAAAACCCCAAAAAACCCAAAACAACCAAAAAAAAAAACCCCCAAGAAAGAGTGAGCCAACAAAAGGAAAGAGCGAGCCGCTTCAAAAGTTGCTTCTGCAGCATAGACACCTAGGTTTCAAAAAAATCAGTGGTTAGGAACTTCTTAGACTAGATATAAGGAAGACATTTTTTACACTGAGGGTAGTGGAACACTGGAACAGGTTGCCCAGAGAGGTTGTAGATGCCCCATCCCTGGAAACATTCAAGGCCAGGCTGGATGGGGCTCTGAGCAACCTGATCTGGTTGGAGATGTCCCTGTTCCTTGCAGGGGGTTTGGACTAGATGACCTTTAAAGGTTCCTTCCAACCCAAACTATTCTATGATTCTTAGCTGAAGATAGTGTCACTTACTACTTCAGAAAAGAACTTTATTTTTTGCACCAGAGCAACAGCAGCTGAAAGCCATGCTTAATCAGCTTCACTACGGAAGGAAAGCTTTACCTTTAAAAAGCCCAAGAAAACCAAATCAATAGACATTTTAGGTTTTTTGCAAAGCTTATTTGGTCATCTGCAAGAATGTTATGCAAGCAATAGCCTGAGACTGTCTGCAAAAAGAAATGTACCCTCTTCCCTGGTCATCTTAATTCAGTTTTTATTCTTTGAAACGTCCCCAAATGGCTCTTCCTTAGGATGTTCTTCAAACAGTGCTGGGTAACAAAAGTGACATTAAAGATTAGAATAATTAATAAAAGTTAATACTTTCATGCAGATTAATACAGCTCCTGTAGTACAGGACACTTGCACTCATTTTAGCAATGTTCCAAGCCCTTTCTCTATTATAGAAAAACATGCTGGAGTAAGTAATCTGATCTTTTTGTAGGCCCTAGTTTCCTGTTTTATTTAACAAGGTTTTAAAAGTTACTTAGTGCTTGTGGAACACATGAAGTTGAAGTGATAAGCAGTAGTAAGGATTGCCCCTAACAGTCAGATACATTGTGTAGGTAAATTCTGTGGTTTAATGATCACCTCAACAAATCTTCAAGACCTCAAATGCATTTTTGCCAAGTTGTGGGCAAAAGCCCAGCCTATTCTGATTTATTATGAGATACTCAATTATTGGTGTAGGAGGATACCTTTAAACAAAATCACAAACTTTCTTCTTCCCCAATTTCTCAGGCAGTTGCTTACATATTAGACTGCACAGTGTTTGTACACCTTCCCCGCTCTTCTGTAAAAGCTGGAGGCTTCTGTATGGCAGAAAAAAAAAGACTACTTTTGTGAAACATTTGGTGATAAGGAAAGGAAATGTTCTCTGCATCTCTCTAAAGGGATTCTTGTCGTCCCTGCTGCCTATACTGCCTTCCAGGGCAGCTCTGAGGTGATAGCCCAAAATATATTAGCCTGCCTTTCCTTAAAATAGGTTTGCCTAGAGCCCTCTCCCTTCCTCCTCAGAAAGCTCCCTCCTCATGCTGTTGCCAGCTTCCATTGGGAGCACTGGCTGTGCACACCCAGCCTAGTGCTTCAAGAAATCCATGCTTTTTTTTCCCACCCAGGAGTGCCTTGCTCTAGATTTCACCACTTGTCTTCTCTGTCTCGAATGGCATGTGGCAATACGTACAGCAAAACCAAATTGCCTGTAGGTAGTCAAAATTAGCTTCCTGGAGATCCAGTCCTTGGAGGTGCAGCATATGGTCCAAACAAGCCCCTCTTTTTAGGATGTAGCTACTTAGTTGGTGCACACTGTGGCACAGTGGCTCGTTCTTCCCAGGAGCAGGCAAAAGACTGATGAAGAAGGGCCACCTTAACCCCAAACATCAGCTGCAGTGTAGCCAAGGGATGCTCCCTAGACACAGCAGTGGGTAGGCTCACTGTTGTGGCAGACCGTCACGCAGGATTGTCTGGGCTGCTTAGCACAAGCCAGCATTTCTGCTGGGTTTACTCGTATGGAAAGTGCTGACAGGCCTGAACTGTCAGTGTACATTTTCAGTGCTGTTTAAGCACTGTTTAAGGTTATAAAACCATATCACTCCTGGCAGGATGTAGTTAAGACAAATAACTTCGTACCAATATCTTTGCAAGTTATCAAAAATGTGAGTTGTAAATATGTAGTGGAACTTGAGAATAGGTTGCAAAATGGCTATATCATACTTGATTGTACGAGATACCATCAGAAAGCTGGCAGTAAATGTACTCTTACTACAAAGAAGAGAAAAGGAATCAAGACACACTGTATGAAAACCAGTGAACATAGCTGACTGTAAGTGCTGGCACTGCACAATGTAAATACAACTTCGTTTAACCCAACAGTTTGTTCTCAGATGTATGCCAAGAGGCTATGGAAAATGGTCCCAGGAGAGTCAGGTGTGTAGATACTCCCCTGCCTCTGAAACGCACGTGATCTCCACGTGAGCATTAGGGAAAGTACAGGGACTTTCTGGGGAGGTGTCTCTAGAAAAAAATTGTCCTCTCGTATGGGGACAGGTGGAGATGGTCAGGAGTAAAAGCTCACTGTTACCAGAGATGGTATGAGTGCACTACTTTCCTTGTGTATTGGGATTAATGGAAAGACTTCACTAGGCACAATACCTTCTTGAACTTGCCTGAATCTGGTGAGTGTGCACTGATCCCTTCTCAATGGGATAACTTGTTCTTAGTGTCAGGGAAAACTTCCTGTTAGCAGTTTCCAAATTCTCTAGATGACAGCCTCATCTTTGATTTCCCTTCCAGCCTCACTGTTCTGTTTTCACAGCTGACACTTCTACTAGCAGTGAAACATCGTGACCCTTCATGAAGCTTTAACTCTTAACTTGGAACAAGTGTTTAGGTGGAAACTTTATTATGAAACAGAAAAAAGAGATAGCTATTTTTTTAATATTGCTTGTCTTAATACACCTTGTTGTTCAGGTCAGATTTTTGTTGAATGATCCATTTTGTTCTGGGATTTTGTCAAAGCAATGATAAATGTACAGCTAATGCAAATGGTCATTCTATATTGCAAAAGATAAACAAGATTATTTTCCACAGCTGTCTGCAAGCACACTTATGTTCTATTACAAAGACTAGAGGGTAGAAATACATGTGTCCAAGGGCTTTTGTCATCTTACCATTAATACAGGTCAGTGAAATATTCCCAGTGAATAAATGCAAACACTGTATAAGCTGTAGTAGTACCCTCCTACAATACCTTCTAACTTGCTATGCTTCCATTTTTCAAGACTTGATGAATCTGTGGGTGACTTGATCTGGTATTGGCAGTTGTCCCATTTTGAGTGGGGCGTTGGACCAGGTGACTTCCAGAGGACCCTTCTGACTAACTCTTAATGGGTTTTTTTGTTTCTGATTGCATAGTCTTTGACTGATTACCTGTTAGCACAATAGCAGCATTTGAGAAGAAAATGTGATATTCCAGGTAAAGCATACAATCAGGAAACTTTGGTCTCTGTTTAGACAAAAAAAAAAAAATGTGAATAAAGTTGGGGCAATGAGGAACCTTGTTTTTTTAAAAAAAAAAAATGAACCAATTTTGTGGGTAGATAAAGAACTATGGTCTGAAGGCTGGGATCCAAGCACTGTTCACCTGTGCTGTATTCATACTAAAGAAGTAAAATGAGTGGATAAAAGATTACACCAACTTCTGACAACTACATTCTTTATTACTACATTTCTGTCACAGCTGGCAGAGCACTGTCAGAAGCTTCCTAAAATTATTACACTGACCAGTGCCAGCACTATTTTAGTTATTGTAGTTGAGCCACTGCTGATTGAACTTTAAGAATTGAACTGCATCCCTATTTTTCTCTAACAACTCTCCTCCCTTTGCACTGGAGGCCAGAAGATTTCAGTGTGGTCTGACTTCTTAGCAGCAAGAGAAACCAAATTATTCATTATTGTGACTTCACTACAGTGAACTCAGAATAAGTTTTCTGTGGAATCTGAAGGGGTGGATGTAAGGCAGTTACAGAATATTTATCCTTTTTCCTGTGGCATTCATATCTTGCATGTCCCAAATCTTCTGCGCAGTTGATAAAGGCATTTTCTTCACCTGTTGTGTAATAGACACCTGGTGGTATATTCACATCCATAGAGGTATGTGACAAGATAATCATCTTAGTGTGCTGACAGGTGATCTTTGACATAATTATGACCACTGACTTGATTGAGAAATGCTCGTAAAGCTAGAAAAAAACAACGCTTTCTTTTTCTGAAAGCATAATGCGTGCACTTCAGGCTTTTGGAAGCACTTTTCTAGCAGTTGTTTGCATTGAGGATGAAAGTCATTGTTCCTGTCTGTCCCTGGCCACTAATGCACACGTTGTGTGGTATTCACAGTCAAGCATGGAAAAGCAGCAACCTTGGTTTATGTGTAGGTGTGTGTGGGCTTCCTAGAGCAGAACAGAATTTCACTCCCTGTTGTAGGTTACCAGGGCAGAACAAATCTCCTTTGCATGAGGAAGTAATGATGGTTCTCCAGAGGCAGTTCTGCTGCTGCTATACTACAGCTTCATGGCTGTGTGGGCTGGGGCTGAGAACAGCACACTCTGCAAACAGAGCCCACTTTCTCCATCAGGAAAGTGAAAACCAGAGCTGACCCTGTGATACAGAAGGCTGGGTCTAGTTAACTCTGGCCCTAGTGGAGGGGAAGCACTGAGAACCAAGAAAACCCCCTCATGAGAGTGACAGAAAAGCAGGGCAGGAAGACCTGCAGATCAGCCACCAAACCCCCAGTCCCAGAAGGCAGAGAATCTGCAGCCTACTTGGACAATCTCTTGCTGGGGTTTACCAACATTATCACTAGAATTTTATTTCTAATATCTAACTGAAGTTCCTTGCTATAGTACAGACATGTATTTCTCATTCTTTCCAACAACAAGACATTATTTCCTTTTCTTGGAAAAGTACATTTTACATATTTGAAGACTGTTGTTTCATCTCAGTCTTCCCTTCTTTAAGCATAGTAACTTCAGCTTTTATGTTTCTTTATCAAAGATCACAGTCTTTGGATGTCTAATAATTTCCATCTCTCTCATGAGTCCTCTTTGGTTTGATGGTGTCTTCCCAGAAGTACTGTGTCCAAAATTGAACAAAACATACAAGAATCTCATCAAATCTTGTCTTTATTTTTCTTTGCAAAACAGCTTAAGATTATTTTTCTAAGAACTTTTCTCAATTTTCAGCTACAATGAGGATAAACACCTTGTTGTCCCAAACATCACCTCCCAGGAGTATGGTATCAGGCTCTCATTATAATGCAAACCCTTCAGTGCCTAGCCTAATAATGTAACACTAGAATCTCTTCTCAGTCCTGGTTTGTTCATGACACAATTGCCAACCATAAATCTATTCTACAACTCATTGTGGCTCCCTTGGTCCATCTAATCTGAGGAAATAGGTCTAGGAAAAAAGCCCATAAATATAACATCCAGCAAATACAGTGAGATGCAGTGTTTATTAAATAAGGTAAATTTTGTAATTAGTGGGAACTGCACGGAGTGTGACATTTTGGAGAACTGACTGTTATTTCAATAGTCCTTTCCTGTCTCCTTCCTTTTCTTATGCATAATGACACATGACGATACAGATGATCATCTGTATTATTCATTTATCTGAACAACAGAGAGAATATTTGTGCTAATATTGATACACTTAACTGCTGCTTTTTCACATGCCCTGATATACACAAGCTTAAGCACATTTGCTGGTTTTAACTACATTTTCTTTCCCTGTGTGAACGTTGTTCCTGTTACAGTCTTACAGCTAAAATTTTACATGACCAGAAGTAATATATTATGTATGCTAATGAAGACTTCAGTTAGCATGACATGTCTTTGAGTGTCCTTTGCCATAAAACTCATGCATTGTATGAAACCATATCATACTGTAATGGCTTTTTTTGTCACAGCTAATAAATTGCCTTTTTGCAACCTCGGATTTACATTTGAGGGTTCCCCAGTGTCAAAGGTACCATTGCAGAGCAAGAAGTGGCCTTACTATGCCAGATAAAGTATTGTAAAATTTCTAGGTATTAGACTCAGTGTACAAAATATTTCCAGAATGACGGCCCACAGAGTGAACTCGTTCAGAAAAAAAAAAACATTGAGGAAAAAACTGCTTCTTAGATTGTCCAGCTCTAAAATTTAATCAAACTTTATTGCTTTATCAGCCTTTTAGTACAAATGTCCAACTATTACTGAATAATATGAACACTTCAGCAGAACAGTGACTTCTGAGCATGCAGTCTGGTAGTTGTAATCAAGGGAAACTGAGTAGAGTTGCATCTGGATGTGAATGTCTTTCGGGTACACCAGAAAGATCTGTGGAAGGAACAAGAAACTATTTGTGCCAGAGATGACCAACCCCATATGGGAATAATAGACCATTGTGTGTTCTTTCATCAATTCAATGAATAATCCTGAGAAGCATGATAAAGGAAGCCACAGAGTGAAATACATTAACATAAAATGTGTCCCACTTTTCAACTAAGCCACTGAAAATATTACATTTTGAACAAAGTTTTAAATTATTGTAAGACTACTCTGACGAACTATAAAGGGTTTCTGCAAACATTGGTAGATGCTGGTGGAATTTAATAAGTAATCTGTGTGCTCCGACCTAAATCAGGAGTCAGCAGTCAGAAGATTGTTGTCTATGAAAATAATATAGATGCTCATTAGTTACCAGAGTGCTTTTGAACTGAGAGCCTGTAGAGAAACACTTCTGTATTGTGTTGCTCATTTCCTGAGACAATTGTATCTTGGATTTCTTATGTTTTATTTAGCTTATTTTTTCAACTTAAAATTGCTGACTACTAAATCTCAGAATTTAGACAGCAAATAAAGACAGTAAAAATGTCTTGATATTTCTCTGTAGAAAGTCTTTCTTTAATCAGTAGGATGTTCTTTGTGCCATGTCCCCATGAGAAGAGTAAACAAATAAAGAATAAGTACAATTTTTCATTTAGAAATGTCAAAGTATAGCTGAACTGTACAAAAAAAGAATTGGAGTATACATAAATATGTATATATAGTTAAAAACTAACAGAAAAGGTACAGGAACAAATGTATTTCTCCCTAATTGCAAGTTAACATGAAAAAATAATCATCCTTAAAACAATGTTAGAATATAAACCAAAGGTTTTATTGAATGACCCCCTGTGGAGGCTTATAGTTCTTCTTTTTGTAGAAAAATGAGTGAAACAGATTCAATCAAGTTTGCTTAGCCTGTAAGGATTTAATCAAGAACTTCTTAAAATTTATTGTTCTTGGTCATTTCTCTGAAACAAACCCTAGCATAAGAGTAAGCTTATTGGATATTTCCTGCTGTATGTTTGGCACTGTTTCTTGCTCTACCTGTTTGTTTACTGCCCTAAAACGTATGACTTCTTTCAGGAATGAGGTTTTGGACACATACTTCAACCCAGAAGCATTCCTCTAACACAATAGTGTTAAGAATGTCCTAGAGGACGCTTACATAGAACAGATTTTATTTGACTAGAAAGAGTTTATCAAATGGATGTTGGAAAGTATCTATTAAGAAACACAAGTAAAGCAGAGTCATAGGTGCATATATGATAATGATATAAATACCCAGAAGGGCAGAAACAAAATTTAGATGTGAATTTCTGAATTTCAGGAGAAGATTATGTTCAGGATGTAATTTTAGTAAGTCTGCTATATCCAGGCTTGAACAAGATGCTTATATATCTACATGCCAATTAATAAATATATATAGGTAAGCAAGGAAAACACATCACAAATGTTCTTTTGAAAATCTGTGACCTTCAGCTGTATCCATTGACTGCTGATGCTGTTTGGATCTCTGTCAGCACACAGCAAATGTGTAAGTAGGCCACAGAGACTGCAATTGCCCCATATTAAGATAGCTAATTATTCCAGAGAAAGGAAATGCTAGCTAGGAGAGTTTTGCCTGTATCTGCCAAGGCTGGTGTCTTTGGTGCCATTCATCTGGTAGCACCTGAAGATATGAAATGCTCTAAGATCCTCAGACCTACGCTGTTCTGCCTCTCTCTTCGGGCTATAAAGAAAAATGCCTTTTGTTGCTTTCTGGTAACATATTCATATACTTTAACCTCTATCAAAGAAGACTAAATTCAAATTCCATGGAAGGAGAAATATCCCTAAGTGGTCAAGTGAATATGCCAATTCCTTTAGTATGTGTACACAGGGAACGGCAGAACTTCGGATATAGGGATATTACCCCTAAGAGAATTCATCACTGAGTTAACCAACCTGGCAAATTGTTTTAAAGATTAATAAAGCAGAAAATCAGAAATTGAAGCCTCTGTGATTACACTAAATAGTTGAAATGAGAAGAAAGAACGCATTATTTTTTCTTTTCGAGCCAGACAAAACGCTTCAAGTGTTTGAGTGCGAGTCTGTTAAATGCAGGCATTTTGCCCCAGTGAAAATAAAGTTATAGTGAATTTTCTTTGAACAGGTGTAGTACTGTCAAGGCTTTGGAGAATGATTTTATTTATTTTTTTTTATTAATGGAAACTGCTCACTTTGATCAAATAAGCCTTTGAAAAACTGCAGCTTGCTTATTAGCATGACTGTTAGATATCCAGGTCCTAGCACACAACTTCCTTCTGCCTGTGGGGAACGGGCCATGCTCAGTCCCCTGCAGCTCTGGACTGCTTCAGATCATACATTTTACAGGACTATCAGTTACTCTTCTAGCAGATATTGTACCTGTACTAAAGAAGGACCAGGAGTGGCAGTAAAACTGATCCAGGCAACAATAGGGCCATTGGTCTGACTCGACAGTATGCAAAGCTTTAGAACAGATTTTAAAGGAAAGAAGTAATTAAGGCAGGACAATAAAATGGAACATATGTTTTTCCAAAGGTAGATCATGCTGTACTGATCTGATATCTTTGATAAAATAAATGATCTAGTTAAGAGAAACGCTGTTGATTTAATTTGCCTGGACTTCAGGAGGACCTTTCATATTTTCACTTTGAAAATCTTGCAGCTGAGAGAGCTGCACTTCTGATGAACACAGTAAAGACATACTGGGTCTTCAAAGCACAGACAAGCAACCGATGCGTGGTGTGATCAAAATGTAGGATGTAAAGGAGATGTAGTGAGTGGATGGGACACGATAGACTATTGAATTAGGGGTTACAGCAGGGTAACACTGTGCTTAATAAGACCTAAGAAGAGGCAGTGCTAATAACTGATGTGCGAAGGGCAACAATATAATTATGAGGGTTTTGGGGGTTTTTTTGAGCCATATTAACTGAGGGACTGTGGAGGTTTCTCTGCATATTCTCTTTTCCTTTTTATGCTCTTTACTAAATATTGCTTTTTCGTTTGTAGCAAGTGTGTTACTTTCCCTCCTCTCCCCTGTCAGGACAGATAATGTATCTCTTCCAAACCCAGATCAGAGCATCAGCAGGTTTTGGGGTTTGTGGTTTTTTTGAAGACTATCGAAGGAATTTGATAATAAAATACCCAAACCAAACTTAATTTTGCATTTGTTATTTAAATAATCAAATTTAAATAGCTTTGAATTATGGAAAAGCTGGATGGCGAATCAACAATCCAGAGATTAACAGAGTTTATGCAGAGAATGCAGCCCAGTCGCTAGTCCTGCTATCTGCTTCCAGAGGTGTTGCTGGCCTTTTATTAAGCAACCTTGTCACTTCAGCTATTTGCCTCTGCACTCAAGCTTATCAGTAACACATATGGGTGTTATTGTCATTTTATTTTTTACTTGGAAAATCTTATCCCCAGACCAAGTGCTGAAGATCACCCTGTTTGACCTTGACTAAGATTTCTCCCTGCCAAGTGTTTGTTTGAGACACACCTGCACTTAGAAATTTATCTCTAGGAGATTTAAATATGAATCACCCATTTTCGTTAGTTTACTTGGGACAAATAATACACCAGTTTGCATGTAACTGATATAATTATGCTTCTGAACTACCCTGTGAATATATATGTCAATGTTTATCTACATATGGAGGTAAAGGGTGCCATATACAGATACTCCTATATTTAAAGTTGTACAACTTTTTTTCCATTGGAAGTTTGTTACTTAGAATCCTTCCCAAATTTAGTTGTTCGAATTGAAAATGTGCAAATTTCACTTTTACTTGTTACTTTTTGCAATTAAACCTGGAATTTATTTGGTATTTCCATAGCAAGATGAATGTATTATGTTGCAGGTCACTGTTTTTAGAAGATAAAGGATAAAAGAGCATAATAGCTAAT
Source organism: Ardeotis arabs (assembly GCA_011801015.1). NCBI lineage: Eukaryota > Metazoa > Chordata > Aves > Otidiformes > Otididae > Ardeotis > Ardeotis arabs. The sequence continues at coordinate 14,183 of JAAGAY010142343.1, forward strand.
GCCTGCTACCAGCCATCATATGACAAGAGAACATGAAGCCAGCCCTTTAGGCTCCTGAGTGTTACATTTCAGGAAAATACTGCATTTCAGACTGACTGACTTAATGAAGCTGAATGTTTTCTCTCTGTTACTAATATGTTCTCTTTCCTGGCACCAGCTCCAGTACTTCTGTTTGTACTTTACAGATGATATTGAAGTTTGGGGAGGGTTGTAAGAATAACCAAATACCCGAAATGTGTTTATGATGAGTACATTCAACGTCAGCCATTGCTCTTGGCTTGTTTTTATTTCTGTCTTTGTCCCACTTTGCAGACCAAAGCTTGACGGCAAAAGCCTGTTCAGTCTGGTTGGAGAAATGTTGAACAAGATTCTGGGGCTGGTGACTGAGTTTAGGCAAATTCAGGCTGGGAAAAAGGTGAAAACTTATTAGGAAAGACACGAGTGGTGATGAGTTAAGATAGAAGAACTGAGGATGGATTCCATATCATTAAAAACATTTTAATCAAGGTTGGGTGCTTTTTAGAAAAGAAGCTCTCATACATCTGTGATGTGAACCAGGAAGGTATCAATGTCGTTCCAAGAACAGGAATGGAACTTCTTGAAAATACATCCATATTTGGATGTTTTAGATCTCTCTAAATAGGTAATGGCTTTTAAGTAATGAAAATTTTCAACTAAATTCTTCAAGAATTGTATGTATGGCAGGCAGGACTTCCCACCTTTGCAAGAGCTGTGGGATGCCATAATATAGGGCATTAAAATTGAGAACGTGGGCACTTTTTTCCTTTGCTATGCCTTTTCCTTTTCCCACCACAGGTGGAAATGGAAGTGAATAAAAAAAAAAAAAGCTCTATCAAAGAGAGTAGTTAAGTTTTTTAAAAGATTGAGATTAAAAGATTCTCTTCCATTTGCACCATGTTATTCTGAAATAAAACCAGCATTCGCTGATCTCTCTCACATCTGCAAACATAAGCATATTAAAACACCTTTTTGTGATCTGCTTATGTCATTTCTGTACCATAAATATATTTCCCCATGCTTTTAATAAAAACATTAGTGTAAGATAAAGGAAGAAAAAACTCCTTATTTCTCTAATACCAAAGCCACTTATCTTGATATATTGGAGGCTTCTGCTTCGGCTCTAATAATGAGCGCGCTCCACCGGGATTGGTTTGTTTTATCAGCAGTACTCCTTTGTAATTCAGGCCTCATTGGTGAGGATTATGTTTTTGTTATACATGCAGATCTTCTGATTCTTCTCTAGGTATTGCTGTCTTAAAAACAATCATAACTGATGATTGCTGTCTGTAGGTCACACTTTTGTAACAGTTGTTCTGGTTGGTTATTTAACTGATAAAGACATATAGGTAGTGTATAACTGGTACACTTGTGGTTTTAGTTGATAAGGTGTTGCTCTGCCTAAAAGGGTTCAGTACAAAGATTATCTGGAAATTATTCAATCTTAAAAGCTTATTAAATTGTTATTGGCCAAAATAATCAATGACTGTCCATTATCCATCAGAGGATGAATAAGTCACAAACGACAAAGAAATGCCTTGGGGAGCGATGTCTAGTGAACTTCTGTGGCCTTTTTTCCTTTTTGTTTAAATGGGCAGGAGTTAAGAGTGCTTTTCCTGCAAAAAGCATAAAATCAGCAATTTTATCAAGAAAACCACTTGCACTTTTGCACTTTTTGATAGAAGCCATACCACATTTAGACTTTACAGGAATTGAACACATCAAGCTCGTGCTGTGGACTTGGTTCTTAGGGTGTTGCCCTTCTCTTTGGATAGATAAATACCAGTGATACACATCTTTAGGCTGTCAGTGTGGTCAAGTGATGCAGTCTGATTTTCATTTCTCAAACTAAACACCTAACTCCATAGCAGACTGTAGAGTCTCAGTTTTGAGGTATGAATGAGGGTGTGAAATGAACTAAAAGACAAGCCTAGGCAGAGCTGCTGACGCACAACAGAATCTGTGTCCCAAATCAGACCTAAAACTTTTGTGAGCTCAACTTCCAGGTCAGCAGGTAACAAGTCAGGCTGAGAAAGTCCCACGTACCTCATACAATCTGCTTCCTGCTCATTACAAAGGTGCAGTCACAGTACAAGGGGTGCTATGCATAGGATAGGCTCATTTTCTATTTACATATTTGTTAGAGTTGAACAACTTTTTAAATAATATCGTCAGTGAGTTGCAAGGGAGTTAAGGACAGATATTGGAAAAAGATTTCCAAATGCATGGTATTAAGGTATTGAATTCAAATTCCTTTTTCTGCCTTCATAGATCCCTCTCTCCTTCTATAAATGTAAATCTCAGGTTGAATCCAATGCACACACTTTCACACACATCCCTTTGAATACTTCAAATATGTACTTTTCTCCATCCTTAGGTCACCAAACAGGTCTTGGCACTCAGACAGGCTAGAAGTGAAATGACTGCATACCACTCCAGAACAGGTAGGAATCAATGTCTGTGACATCAGTGTCTGAAACATCTCAGACAGACTTCTGTGAGTTCTGATTCAGACATTTTTGAAGTAGAAATTATCAGGTTGCATAGTGCAGGGATAGGACATGGATGAAGGAAAATATCTAAAATCAAAGAAAATATTAAAAACAAAGGTGAAGGTCACTCAGCCCAACTATTTTCTTCCATTTTTTTCTAGAGTCTAATACTGCTAAGAAAAAAATTCAAGCTCTCTTGCTGAAGAAAGATCACAATGGGTCGTACTGTACGTATAGTGTTCAAGGATACACCTTCTTTTTATTTGAGCTAAGGCATTAAGTAAACAGAAAGCAAACTGGAGCCAGACTTGTGCAAAGCTGTATCCAGACAGGAAGCTCCAGAGGCAGAAAATGTTGTAGAGGTACTTTCTCTTCTTTTTTTTTTCTATTTCTCTTAGAATATTAGTATGATTTTTTTTTTCTTCTAGGTGTTTTGCTAGTCAATAAAATAAATCAAAGCATTTATATTCTCTATTTGTGTTTTAAAAGATAATGAGTTCTGACTTCAGGCTTAGTGATGTCAAAGACAATTGGCCTTTCAATTGATCTCTTCAGATGCAGAAATAACTTTGCAGTTGTTGATGCTTTGATGTGTTTTTTTTTTTTTTTACATTGCCTTAATTGCAGTGACAAGAAAATCAGAAATACACAAAATTTTAGCTAGATATCAGAGACTAATTCCTACTACCTGAGAAATACTGTGTATAATTATCAGTGTAAAGGAGATGCATGAATCAGGTAAAATTATTAATATTTTGTAGACAATAGATTTAAAGTAGTAGTATGAAGAAGAAATGTTGATGTTATTTATAGACTATTTTAAGCTTCATGGGATATTACATTCTGTGTTTTCTGTATTTTTTTTCTCTCTGCTTTGATCAAAAGCTAAGATACAATCTTAGTTAGCATCTTCAGTTTCTTCTTTGATATGTAAAACTTTTAGCTGCAAACCGCTAGAAAATCCTCTTAAGGCACAAGAATTTTTGCCCTTTCAAACTTTTAATTTTTTTTTCAGCTACCATGAACCCTATTTTTATATTATTGCAAGGACTCTTATTCATGAAAACATACAGAGAATACAAAAGTGCACACAAATTTATTTTTTTACTGTCATTTCATTATTGGCATTATTTCCAGAATACTCTTTCCTTTTGCATTCTTGCATGTCAAAACCTGAAGCTGCTTTGGTAATCTTTCCACAGATTTGGAGCATTTTTACCTGTAGGATGAGTTCTACTACACTACTTTGGAAGCAGTAAGCTGCCTTCCTTTTTCAGCTCTTGCAGCGTTTGAATGGGAGTTGCCAAGGCTTATTGAGAATACAAATTAATTATTAGCTTCTATTTCTATTTCACACTGTGCTTTAATCTTCTTTTAAATTTTAGCCTTTTGAAAGATATTAATAGTTCTAAATTTGAAACAAAGAAAATTGAAATGAAAGATCACCTTGGGTTTTTTTTCCCCTCAGGCTTCATCTATGCTAGGAGTGCTTAACTAGTTAGAAATTCTTGTCAAGTGTATTGGCAAATCTTCTGAGTGAGCACATAAATATAAACCAGAGGTATGCTTTATACATTTTAATCATCCCTGTGTTCTGTGGATGAAGCAAGAGACACCTGTAAGAGTGCCTTTTAATTGTGGCTGCACAAAGTGCTTCTGTCACCTTCCTCTCTCATTAACAGACATTCTTCATTCTGCTATGGTGAGAGAGCGGCGGGTCATAGCTGGGCGTACGTATGGTTAGTCACATTTGTATGACCTGTATTGTGGTTATACAAAATGATGGCATGTCCTGTTTCTTAAATAACTGTAAAAGTGGCCATTAAAAGCCATATTTTCTTTGTATTTCTATATTCAGGCCGAGCTAGGACCTGTGGAAAAAAAAATCAGTGAAGAGTCAATGATTTTAAGAGTTATTATTTTTACAGAGGGTTTCATTGCAGGACTTCATGCAGATATACTTTTTCAAGGCTGCATTAATCATCCTAAATCCAGATGTTGCTATTGATTCTTTTATTTTTGGAGGAGTAGAAGTTGTGGGAAAGCTGTGGTTTATCTTAGTTTTAAATACTATTTAAATACCCCCTTCACTAAACAAAACCAGAACATTTTGCTACTAATTAAAATGGTTTAAATTAGCATCTCTCATCTTTGCAGCCTTATAAGAATACTGATATTATAAAACAATTCAACAGTGTCACAAAAGTCTACCTCACATCTGGAAATATAATTGGTATCTTTTTTCCTCAAAGGACCAGCTCTTTTCCCTCATGATAGCTATTGTTTCAGGTACTGGAACTTGGACCTTGGGGTTTTTAAGTTTATCAAACACTTTATTACTTCTTCCACTTAATTTCACTGGAAGATGGGCTCAGGAGCACAGCCATTGGCATTTACCTTTGGGGTTCACTGATACCGCATGCTGGGTTTAGACAGATGTAGTTACAGTTGAAAGGTCTATGCTCAGGCAGGAAGACAGCCTTTAAATGTAAAGCTATTCCTTATTTTTATAAAGTTTTTAAACTCTCATAGAGTAAATGAATGCTTTAGTTTATTTGTTCCTTTGAACAACTTTATTCTCAGCCTTGTTTGAAGTGAAATCCCTAGCCCTCACCAAAACTTTTCTTCAGTGAAGTCTGAAAAGTTTACCCAGAGAAAAATTGTAGGATAGTGAATTTGTGAAAACAATATTTCTGTTGTATGACTCCTGTTACATTCTGTATTAGGTAAGCATGAATTTCATGCTAGATTGTATATTACTCTGAGTTTTAAAAGTGTGTCTCACAGAAACAGATTATCTTGTGTATTTTAGACAAATGCAATATTCAATAGAAATTCATAAGGCCAGGAAGCAGTATCAAATGGATTTTTCCTGGTTAAAATAGTTTATAAAATGTGAAAAATGTAATTTTTCTGCAAAGTTAAAACTGCTTTAAGGAGTTTTTTCCTGTGCAAAATCACCTGAACATGTCTACATAAGTGAATTGCAGAAGCAATAGAGATAATGACCAAGACTGGTATTTGCTGGCAATGGAGTCGTGTCCTAGGAACTTATGTAAGGGACTGGTACAAGAAAAATCCCTTTATGAGATTTTCTTTCAGCTGGTCATCCATATGATACAGTTCTTTTGCCAATAATGCCTATACATTGACAGAATTGGATCTTTGGTGGAAGGCAGGCAAAAGGAATTTAATCTTTTCCGCCCACTGAGGATACTTTATTAAATTCATATGTTCTTGAAGTTTGACTAATACAAAGAAAAAGCACATTAAAAAATTCTGAGATGAAGCAACCTGATTCTACAGCCCTCTAACAAAGTATGTCTCCATATTTTCTGCCCACATCTCACTTCACCCAGTTTAGTGCTCTTCCATCTCTCATCATCATAAGTGCTCCCTGAGGCAAATGAGCTCCCTGTCTTACGGAGCTCATTTTTTTTGTAGAGTAGAGTTTTGTAGAGTTTGTAGAGTAGCTCACCAGAAGGACAGGCTTCAGCAGACAAGAGCACTTCTCTAGCAGACTCCACTAAGAATCCCCAGGAAAGAGACAAGCACATTTCCACATTTGGAAAAGCAATGCATAACCATCAAGTGTTGGATACTTTGTCAAGAGTATTCTGAATTTAATATGTCATGCAAGGTGTTTGCTGTTCATCTGGGCTTATTGTTATCTATAAGGCTGAAGGATTGTTCCTTTATCCAAGTCATTAGTGACTTGGGCCATTAGTGACCTGGCCCAGAGCAGACCCAGTTAGAATCTCACTGACTGTATTTTTTGACAGCAAATGATTAAAAACTAATCTTAAAGTCTGTGGTTTTGGTTGGTTTTTTTTTTTTCTCCCCAGGTAGTTTTGCATTCTCCCTGAAGTAGTTTAACTTCAATTTATTTTTGAAAATGTTACAAGTTAATGTAAATAACATTATTAAAATTAAAACATATTACATGACCTGCTGCTCCTCTATTTAAGAGACTTTTTGCCCCGTTACAGAAATTACATTGCTTTATATTTTTGGCATGTTGGCTATTAGCTTTTTAAACTATTTCTAACCTTTTATGAATAATTTCTTTTTCATTTATTCTAGTATTTTTCCAGAATTGGTCTCTTCCTGATTTCTTGGCGTTTTAAAGATGAGCACTGTGTTCGCCTCTTCACACATTTCTCACATAATGTCTGAGAGTTTTCAGAGGAAGCTAACAGCTGTGAGCTTGCTTCACTCTGTTCTCAGGGTGTCTTCAGGTGCACTTCTCAGGTGCACTTCCTCGGGCCCAGCTGTCACTATGGATAGGGCTCATTTCACCTGACTTCAGCCACCTATAAAATAGCCATCTGTATCTCTGCAGGGGTGTAGGTTCCTATCGCAGTCAAGGGAGGCTTAGTACAGTCAACGACCAATAGAGAGCTCTTCTGGAGACGTGCTGTAGAGGCATACTTGAGGATGAGGTGAACTGCAGTATTTCCAAATTATTCTCAGACCTGTTTTTTCCTATTTTAGATGGAGTATTTTGTACTGAGTTTAGTTACTAGTCATGTAATTACAGATCACCCTTTTATGAAGAGTGATGGACAATGTACTTCAACCTTCTGCAAGTGAGCCATCACTGGGTTTTTCTTTTCCTTACAGATTTGTTTTCTTACTATCCCTTACATCCATTGCTTTTTGCAGGTAAATTCATGCTTACCCTTTCTGACTTTGTTCAGCATCTTGTGTTATTCTTTCTTACTTGTCCTTAGGAGTTTGACCTGGTTTCCACTTTCTGTACATTTCCTTCTTGTGTTTCAGGTCACTGAAGACCGTGTTGCTTAGCCAAGTTGATCTCTGACCGCACTTCCTATCCTCCTGCTGTGTGGGATTGTTTGTGTTTGTGCCCTAAACATCATTTCTTTAAGGAACTGCCAACTCCACTGAATCCCTTTTGCTTTAGCCATGTTTCCCATGAGAACTTACCTTCCAGTTCCCAGGGTTTATTAGTGTTCTTGTATAGAGTCCACGGGGTTTGAATTGGTCTTTCCTCTTGTTCCTCACCTAAAAGTAATATACATTATCACATCACAACTGCTCTCCACCAAATTACCTTTACCCTCATATTCCCAACCATCCTCCTTCTTGGTTGCTTGGCAGGCAGACTCTTGGCAGGCTGCTGTTGAAGCACTTGGCAGGCTCTGACAGCTGCTGTAGACCATACGCAGGGAGTGGTTAAATGCTGCTCGTTATACCCGAAGACAGACACAGCACACTGCTTTGTAACGTGCAACTGGAGATGCTCACCTAAACATTCACAGGGAAACACTTGCATCTTCTAGCTGGGCTTTTAATCAAACCAAAGACAAATACTACGTATACAGAGTGTTTCAGATGCTCCCCTGGGAAAGCATCTGTGTGGATGCAGAAACACTTTGCCCTGCCTTGAGGTCCAGGTAAGAAGACAAAAATCTCTGCCCTATTTCCTTTGCAGACCTAGGCATAAAATTAAAATAATCTCTCTCTTTGAACTGATCTTTCTTTGTCTGCATTTTTATTTGCTATTTACTGTCACTCAGAGGAATGAGAAATCTCCACTGAGTTTGTCGGATTGGTGAGTAAAATTGGATTGTTAGTAGCTTTTCATGACAGTGTAGTCAAATCTCCACAAAGAGATTTGTTTGTCACAGAGTTGGTGGGGTTTTTTGGTTTTTTTGTTTGTTTGTTTTTTTTTTTCTATAGTTAGAAATTGCCATTGAATCCCTCAGGAAAAAAAACCCGAGACATTATTTAGCTTTTGAAATCACACCATGATGAAGTGAATCGACAGGATTTTTTTGGCAGTCTATTTTTCATTGCTATAGCTCTCCTCCATTATGAACAGCGGAGTTTAACATACAGCTAAAAGTGGATGCTACAAGGATTCTGGTGGCTGGAACGAAGAGATAGAGGCTTTCATTCACTTTCTGGCTTTGCTAAGGGTAATATGCATCTTGACTCTTCTCCTTTCAATACAGTTTGCAGCTGCATAGGATTTTGTCAGATTTCATGTGTTTAAGCAGAAATTTTCCATGCTAGATATCTTCCTCAGAATAATTCTTAAAATGCTTTGAGCAAAAAGTACAGGAAGTTTTGGAAACTATGCTCTTTTTTTCTCATTTAAATGATTCAAGTGACCCTTCTGCTAAGAAGTTCAGGTACTTTGCAGGCTTTGGAAAAAACATTTGAAAAATGAGGTTAAGGGGGATTCCTCTTGTGTAGTCTCAGTGAAACCACCCATTTTAAATAACAAGGCAAGTGTGAGCAAGATTTTTGGGGGAAAGTGTTGGGGATCACTGGCAAAATAGATTCAAAAAATGAAATCAGCAGGAAGAAACTGTGCCTTGATGAGTAGTGTGAAAATTGATGTGGGAGGGAAAGGAAAATGTGTCAGTATAGTTTGGGAGATACTAAAATAGTTGGAGGAGCTGAAGTGCAGAGCCTGACACAGGCTGAGTACAGAGCTGAGAGCGAGAAGCAGTGAGGCGCGTGGGAGGCTTGGAAGAAGGAGAGACAGATCCGATGAGCTGGGCTCGGAAATGTGGTTGGAGTGGGGGGCTGTGAGGCTGACTGAGGAGACTAAGGGAGGAGTCTGGCAGTGGGAGCCAGCAAAGAGCTGGCTTGTGCATGGGGAAGACTGAACTGCAGAATAGAGGTGAGATCTGATGGGCATTTGGGAAGCTGGAAAACAAGATTTGCTGGGCAAACCGACTAGGAATGATACGAGGATGGCTTTTGGAGGGGAGGTGAGGATTTGCTGGAACCTGGGTTAAAATTTTACCTGAGGAGTGGAAGCAGGGACTGGGGAAGAAGAGGTCACACTTAGAGTGAGAGTTGAGAGAAAAGCACTGGTGTCCATGCAAGTATATGTCCAGCAGGAGGGGAACTCAGTGTTGGAGAGCTGCTGGGGAGTGGGGTGCAAGGAGGTGGAACTGAGGGTAGAAGGAGTGGAAGACTCTGGGCAGGCCGTGCTGATGGCAGGAACAGGGGAAGCAGGGACAAGCTGTGCTAGGGACCGTTCTCCTCCAGTTGCCAGGAATGGCATCTTGCGTGCCTGAGTCTCGCCATTTTGTTGCTGTCAACAGGTAAGTCTGATGAGCTTGGGTCTTGTCATTTTGATGCTGGGTTTGTTCAGAAGATAGCAACCTGCTGCCACTATCAGTTATTCTATTAGAGTATCACAAGATCAGTCAAGAGAGCTAAATAATTCACCACTGACAATGATTTTTGTGCATGTTTTTATGATGCCACATGAATACATTTTTTGATAGTTTTGCAACACTTGGTTTTTAAAGAAACAAAATATTCCAGACAACTTGACACAATTAGTTCATAGGATGGACAGGCTCTCGAGATGCTCTAGGACTGTGCAGTAGGATCCCCACTATCTACAGCAGATGAGGGAAGGTGTCCAGTGGATCAGGCAAGAGGTTTTAGGATGAGAGTTTGGGTTCTTTGTCTCCCACAGTAATCCTTTTCAGAGACTCTCATTGCCTGTCCATTCTCCATTTTCTGGATATTTGAGCTGGCTCTGGAAAACAGATTTGCAGATCATTTGAGCATTCATACCCGTAAGTGAATCAGCAAGACTATTTTGAACTTAGAGTGTACTGTAATGTTAAATACTCTGAAATGTCAGCTCTTTAGTTTCAAAACTGCTGCCAAAAGCCAGTAGACACTTCATCTTATGCTCTCTATGATCTAGCTCATGCACCACTTTAATCCTACTATTTCCTAACTTCTTAATATTTGATACTGTATGTGCCATAGTATGATGTAAAACCATATTTCATAAAACCAGACTTTAAACATAACATTTCTGCTGAACAGCTTGTCCTGCAATACAGAGGAGACGAGAAAGGTAAGGAAAAATGGGCCTAGGTTCATGTGGGAAGAGAGAAGAATGCATACGACAGTTAGTCAGTAAGTGTCAGGATGTTTCAGGCAAATAGGTTATTTCTGTAAAAGAGCGGGTACCAAAACAGTGGTGTAAGGACTTGTACATGATTCTTGTACAGGAGTCTTTGGAGGAGTATAAAAAAGAAAGAGTTGGAGGGAATGACAGTAGAGGTATGGTTTTGGACAAAATTATATTGGATCCTGAAAATGAGGGTCAAAAGCTTTACTAGAATGGTAGAAGAAGCGGAAGGAGATGGGAGCAAAAGGGATAATAATTTAAGCAGAGGCATTTTGTATGCACTGAAGTGTAAAAAGAGAAAGAGAAATCATGGCTCTCATCAGTTATGGCAGAGGGGTACTAATGGAGAGAATACAAGGATATAACGAGGTGAACAGCAGCCAGGAGGCTTTCTGGGGGCTGTGTGCTAAGCAACTGGAACTGTTACAGACAGTTCTGGCTATGCTGTTTGGTGTGCAATGGCAGGAATTAATGAATCAAGTTTACACAGGGAGGTGAAAAGCAGGAGGGAACAGAAAGGATCTAGGGTTGAGACAAGGTGGATAGACCTGAATGGCAAGGACAACATTGCTGTTACCAACAGTAACTGAGAAGAGAAATATGGGAAGGAACTGTCAGACACATGAAAAGCCAGAGACCTATTTATTAATATAAGAAGAAAAGCAGAAGGTTTTTGTAAGGCCCCATCTCCCATGAAACAAGCCTGGGAGGAGGTAATTCATTGCCACCATGGCAGGCGTGCATCACGTTCTAAGCTTTTCTTCCATACTCCTTTTTCTCCCTTTCTCCCTCCTTTCCAAGTTTCTACAGCTCATCTAGATTCCTTAAAAGAAAGTTGTGAAGGTTGCTCTCCTATGACTGTTTTTGCAGTGCTTTAAATGGCAGTTGATAGGTGCATGGGATTTTGAATCAAGCATTTAGACAAGAATGCCCCACACACATTACCAGGTAACCAAGCAGAGGGAGCAGACTTTGTTCTCATGTTGTCTGTCAGGCCCCAAAGGCACTAACAGGGCACTGACTGTCCCTGCTCAGCCCCCTGAGGCTTCCCCCACCCTGCCCACAGCCCAGGACCCCATGTTAGCCCCCCGGGACCATCAGTCCCTGCCCCAGCGATGCCACAGCAGGGCTGATCTCCAGCTCCTTGTGGCCCAGCCAGCCTGGCTTACCCATGAGCCAATGTCACCATGGCTCTTCCTGAAGATCTGGTCTCTTGGCTGAATCTGGCCACCATCCCCAGGTCTTCACCGTTCAGGGGTGGTGATGGATCCAGGCAGACAAGGTCCCTACCACACTGGCGATCTGGTTATTGCACTTGGCTCCCCATCCTAAAGGGAAGAGCTATCTCTCACTGCTCCCTGACAATATTGATGGGAAATGCCCATACTTACAAAATCAAAAGCCCATGGCCTTCTGGCTGCAACTGCAGGAAGGAAAACAGAGACAAGTTTGATCATACAGTAAGGGTTGAGTTCCAGTGCACGAGCGACTGCAGTGCATTTAGTCTCATTCCTCTTTAAACATCTGTGGTAATTTATTTGATAGTTTTGCATGTTCCTTTCTGTACTAATTTCCTTTAATTTGTTCTTCTCCATCTTTACTTCACTGAATTATACTTTGCATCTTTTTCACTCCCATTCTCACTCTCCCTTTCCCACAGCATCACTTGAGCAGGCTACACAGCCTTTGTATTTCCCATGGCTTCAACTCTGCCACTTTTCCTCAGGCTGCTGCTCCCTGCCTCTCTGGGAGTTTTTCTGTCAGATTCTGTGCTGCCTTTTCCCATGTACTCTTTTTTTTCTCCTCACTTTGGTTCTTTTCATCCCCAAATTGGCTCTTCCTTTTGCTTGCTCTTTTGTGGGCTGGTTGGTAACAGTTTTAGCACACTGGCAGCCTAGCTGATGTTGGCATCCCTGAAAAGGAGGATTTTAAGGAGTGATTTTTTAGGTGAAAAATGTAATAGCTTTGTAGGTGCTTCAGGAACTTCTTCCAAAAAGGGGGGCAGCAGAGGAGAAATCAGAAGCTATTTGTTTGTTAGCAGGAGCTAATGGTAGCAGGGGCTAGCAATATGACTGATCAGAAAGTAATGTTGAGCTTTTAATACTGCATGAGAAATAACAGGTAAAGAAAGCCTTGGAAGGCAAGACAGGGAGTTGACATGGGATGAAATACAGAAGGAGAAGCTAAAAGACAGGCCTAAGAAGGTGGTGTAATGAGAATAACATGCAGTTTAATGATGGCAACTGCACTTGCTGAGACCAGAAAGAAATCTGATGCAGTAATGGAGGGCTGGGATGACCACTGCAGAGAACAAGAGTTTTAGCTTGTGCCTGCATTGGAAATTGTGACTTTGTACCCACCTCACTGCTATGAAGTGTGCTTTTCTGTAGGACACCTCTGTCAGCCTCCTCCTCAGTAGCCCCAAGTCTAGCTCATATGCTGTCTCCCTACTGAGCTTGTACCTGTTCTCACATAGCACCTTTCAGCCTTTGCTGCTGCAAGTGACACAATGTCAGACCCTGGCTCTTGTCAAAATTTCCCAGATTAGATGCTTCTTCTGGCCCTTGGCTTTCTGCAGCCTGCTGGATGGTCCTCATCCACTAATGATTTTCCACTTCACGGAGCAGGCCAGCCTGCCTGCTGAGACTCCATTCTCTGGGGTCTCCCTCCCTCCTGTCCATCTATAGTGAGTTGTACAGGAACAAGGGGGCTGCAGATTTGGATGAGCAAGGGTCTTGCTTCTAAAGGCGCAATTCACCCTGATAGAACAGCACATTCAGGAACTGCACCCAGCAAAGCTTGTTTTTCCTGTTCGTTATTTATTCGGGCTGTTGCTGGGGGGTTTCTACACGTCATCCTCTCCTCACCTTCTATATACTCGTTAACATATCAGTATGCATGTATTTGCAGTTGTCTTTTTGAAGGGATTAAGAAGGCTTAAGTACAGAACGGGGCTCAGCAACTGAGAATGTTATCTATTTCCAGAGATTTTCCCTACCTTCCACTGAGTTGCCCTACTGGTACCTTTTTTAACTTCTGTTTTCAAATGTATCAGGAACGCAAATAAGTATTGTTGTAATTTCATTCTTTTAATCTGGAAAGTCCCACTTATCGTCAAGTAGAGTGCAGAGGATCACCCCATATGCTCAGCTGTGACCAAGGTCTGTCTTTGCGAAAAATTAGCTTGAGACACACCTTTGTAAATTTATCACCAGGAGACTTTAAATCCTTATCAACCTACTTAGTTTACTTGGAGCAAATAATATGCCAATGTAACTGATATTAATGTGTTTCTGAACTACACGTATGTGTGTGTACATATATGCACACATGCATATAGTTCAGAAATATACATACACACACACACGAGTGTGTATATATGTATTTCTGTACTTGGGTAATAGGTGCCAAATATGAGGACTTAACATTATTCAACATTTACAGTTATAGGATTTCTAGCTGTTTATAAAAGTATCAAAATATTGTTTTTTCAGACTGATTTTTTAAATACTTTGTTAAAAACTGCAGAATTTTCAATTGCAATGGTTCAGCAGTTCCAGGAAAAGGACTAGGGAATGCTATAGTATGAATCATTGTTTTAGCAGGTATAGGACAGAACGATGTACCAGTGATACCTGTTAAAGGCAACACAACCTACTCCTTCAGTGCCTGTGCTAAGGATAAACTTGCATGAGAACTTCAGTCTGAGTGTGATGTGCTAGTCATGACTTTATCCTTAAAAATCTTTGGACGGTCTAAATATTTCCTAATTAAAAGAGTACAAAAGACTCTATATCACACTCTTTTTTGGTCAGGGGAAAAGGAACTCATTACAAAACCGAAGTTGGTGGTTGCATCAGTGTGAGCGGTTGTGGTGTGGCCACATATGCTGCTGCTAACAGATGTATGGGATAGTTGCAGACGGCTTACTATCACAAATGGAAAGCAAGTATGAGATAAAGGAACCAAGAGAAAGCAATTTAACAGAAAAAAAATTCTGATAATGCAAGCATATGGCAATTTGTGAGAGCCCTGCAAAAGTACAATCCCATCATTGAGATAGAGAGCTCTTCTGGGTCAAGTGATCTAGCCTGACGCACAAGGGATGTGCAAGTAGGTTGCCAGCCACTCCTCTGTACCCAGTGTAGCGTATAGAAAAGGGGGATGTTGAAAGTAATTAAAAGCAGAAAATTGTCATAAATTTCTTGAAGGAAACAGAAGGATGGATAGAACATTTCATGGTCAGCAAACTTGAGAACAAAGATATGAACAAGACGATACAACTGGTTTTGGTTTTGTTATGAGAAGTGTGTATATCAGGAAGAGAAGAATCTTAACAATGGGTTAGTAGAGGGAGATGGTAGAATTACCAGTAGCACAAAAGTGGCTGGAATTCAATAAGTATTTATCATTTCATGAGAGCTTCAGACCTTTTTTCCATATCACATGCATACAAGATGACTGGCATTGCTTTCTCCAATAATCTGTTCCTCGTTTCCCCTCTTTTTAATTTCCAGGTGACTTGTCCCTCTTCTGGCAAAATGGCTCTCAGAGTTTTCTTTTCTCCTATTCCTCAGATTGCTCTTAGATGATTTTCATTGTTGGAGACCTTGCATTATACAGAACTCCATATTGGGATTTTCCATCAGGAAACGTCTTCGGAAAAAGCATTCAGACCTTATCTTCAGGTAGCTTCTCCAAATTGCCACGTTGACCTCACTTGTTGATGGGTGGTTTTAGCTCTTACAGCCAGTCTGCACTTTGAAGTTTTCTAAGGAGTCCAGACAGATTTCACCTGTCACCTTGGAGCTCATTCTATCCCTCCTTATGGTCTGACCCTTCTCCTGAATTAAAATAAGGATTCTTTTGCTTCCACAAATATGCAAATGTCTTAGAAGAAGAGCTGTCTCCTGTGTTTGACTAGCTCATAAATAGCTTCTTTCCCTCAAGGAGGCAAGTCTCCTCCATTTCCCTCTCATGACTCATTGACAAGTTTCAACATGAAATGTGTCTTATGACAGCCCTTTTATTCTGTACAGTAATTTAACTAACATATATATATGATACAAGTATCTAAATAGGGTAAATTAGTCTAGTTTATTTTCTGATTCCTGAGACACGTATGACAACAATAATGACCTGAGGCAACAACATTTAAGGTAAATGAAGCCCAGCCTTTTTCTCCTAAGCATACTCTAACAAGGAGTCCCTGTACAGAATTATTTAGTGTCATATTTATTTTAATTTCTACACAGTGTGAAATTGTGTCTTCAAACCACTTCTGAACAAGAATAAAAAGAGCTCACTCAATCTTGGACCTCGTGAGATCAATGAACAATCTGACTGACTTCAGCTGGCCTTGAAAACAGCCTTTGATGTGTTAGAAGTCAATAGATTACACAGTGAAGAGAATTGACATGCAGTGAAGAAAGGGTTAAAGGCCAAAGATAAATCCATGTTTTTTCTTGTAGCCTTTCTAATGGACTTACATAGCCAAGAAAATGCAGAAATATTGGCTAAATGCCATCACGTGTAAAAATACTGCCTTCATTTGAATAAGTGTTGTAACAGTTTAATGTAAACACAAGTACATTGTTAATGTGACTGCAGATTTGTACAATGTTATGTGACTGCAGATTTGTTCATAATGATGTTTACAGGTCAGAGACAGTGAATAGTCATCCCTCTCCATTTCTCAGGGCAGGCTAACACTAAGAGATTTAATAATTAGTAATGTGTTAACTATATTAGTTTCAAAATATTCTGGTAAAGACGTGTGATATAATAATCACCTGTCAGCCCCGAAAGGAAGAAGCCTTTTGTGCAAGTACATTTTCAGCAATTTAACAAGTGCTGCCCCTACTGCTGTCTCAGAACACACAGGAAACCAGTTTCCGTTATGGCAGCTGGGGCTTACGTACATCCACACTGAGGAGGGGATGGGAGGCACCACAAATAACGCCCAGAGTGGTCCTGTTGCATCTTTGTAAAAACAAAACAAAACAAATTGAAATTACGTCTTCCAGAAATCCAGGCAATGACGTTTTTATTGCCAGCAGGTTCAGGGTGAAAAACTGAAAAGCAGAAAAGGAAGACAGCCTTGCTTGACTTTTTTGATGGTGCAGACTTCATGAGACAGAAATAGAATGTAATATTTGCCAGAAGTTATAGTTTTGCACTTAATTTTGCCACTTCAAATAAGAAGCGATGAAAAGCACGCTGATGAAGAGCTTTCTAATGGGTGCCACACAGTAAGATTGCACAGAGGACTTGCAGAGCTCTCTCCAGGAAGGGCAAGGTAACAGACCAAGTGAGCACAGAAGAGGGAATATGTTGACTGTTGGGCTGCATTGGCCTTTTATCTATGAATATGGAACACCTCCTCTTCTGTTATTTCCTCTGCTCGTTCTGTATTCTTCCTGCCATAGGGAACTATTTTGGGGCTCTTATGCCGCAACAGCAATGGCACTGTAGTGTCTTTGTGAGAGAAAGAATGGGAGAATTATTTTATTGTTAGTAGTTAGGATTCTCTGCTGGAATGTGGAAGAGTTCCTTCTGCAGTGAATATTGATTTATTTGTACGAAGTGGAAAGCTTCAGGGCAAGAGATGGGAAGAGTCTCATACAGAATACATCATAGGCTTGTGGATAAGCCTGTTGCAGGTTACAGAAAACTTTGTACTCCCAGACTCCAACAAGTAAGGTTATTTAAAAAAAAATGCATCTCTGTAATCCTAAATGAGGCAATGTTACACAATGTGCAGGGATAGAGAGTTTGCTTGGCAGGGAAACACCAGCTTTAAATGAGGAGAAGAGAGGAGTATTTGCTCATACACAGTTACTTGTTCTGAGAAAGGCGAGAATTTTGTAATACTTTGAAATGGTCATATTATTTGTCTGCTTGGTTTAACAGTGTAATTGTGGTGAGTCTTTTTCATAGGAGAATTTTTACTCATTAGTAAAGCCTGGTTTTATAGGGCTTGAAAAGTCTTTCTGCTATGGTAAATTCTGTAAGAGAATACCATGTTATCTTTGTTATATCAGTCATAAAAAATCTAACTTGTATTATCTTTCCTTGTTGACAGAAAGGCAGATTTCCACTTCAGACATCACATCGTACTCCTTCCTGTGAAAATAATATGAACCAGAAGGTGTTAGTTTTCCTTCTCCCCAATTTTATTTTTGGAATATTTCTTTTTGGGTTTTTTTGTAAGAGACAAAAAAACTTAACAGGTGAGTAAAGAATTTACCAACAGAAAGACTTAATGTTTCCTAAAACCAGGGACACCTTTCCCAAATGTGTTAGAAAGTAACTATGGAGCCTAAATGATAAACAATATTACAAAGATGTCACTGTGATAGCTATCTTAGCAATGTATGAGACGAAGAGCCCTACAAAAACCAGTTGACATTAGAAGTGTCAGAACATCGATCCTGCTTGGAGTAATATTGCTAACATGTTGAAAGTTTTCATTTTAACAAACTTTTCACTAAGCAGGATAGCTTATTGCACGTTTGCCATAGTGGAGTCTGGTGACAATAAACAAAAAAATCATGTTAGTATCTTCATTAATTTTTATATGCAGGGAGATAGACCGAGTGATATGATTGTCACAAGGAAAGAGACTTCTATAAGTCTATTTCACACTAATGGTTTAAATTTCTTCCTTGGTTGCAGGTGCTTTTCCTGATCCCACTGAAGATTGGCTGGCAATTCAAAATGATCGCAAAAGCACACTGGCTTCTGTCTGCATGAAGAACAACCCTCTTAAATCAAGAAGCAAATTGGATTCTCATGTTGCAAACCAGCTCTTTGTGGAGCACAAACATAAATTTATCTACTGTGAGGTGCCCAAGGTAGGCTGCTCCAACTGGAAGAGAACTATTTTTCTTCTCCAAGCAGACCTGAATGCAGAAGCTTCTGAAATTGAGCATGACCACATCCACCAAACCTCACTGATCAAAAAGCTAGTGACTTACCCTCCTGCCATACAACAGGATTTTTTGAACAATTACACCAAAGTGATGTTCACCAGACATCCCTTGGAACGGCTCGTTTCAGCTTACAGAGACAAACTTCTGCACTCTGAGCCATTCTACAGCATCACTGTTGCTAATGAGATTAGGGCAATGTTCAGGAAAAACAAAAATTCTTCTGAAAAAGTGAGTTTCCAGGAGTTTGTCAACTTCATTATAGCAAAATCACCGAATACTCTTGACATTCACTGGAAACCAATGTTTCTGCTCTGTGATCCTTGCAACATTCACTATGATGTCCTGGGTAAGTATGAAACCCTTGGGTTAGATTCTGAGCATGTTCTGAAGGTCATTGGAGCACCAGAGAGCCTGCACTACCCCAGCTTGAAGAGGTATGGCTCAGAGAAACGAACTAATGGTGATATCACCTTGGAGTATCTCAGACAACTGAACTCAGAACAAATTGAGAAGATAAAAAAATTGTATCAAATGGATTTTTTCTTGTTCAACTATACTATGAAATATGAGGATTATTTTTCCCGGAATGACTAAAGTAGGTTAAACAAAGAACAGTTTCCTTTGTACAAAATGGGCTGAACTTGTCCTCACAGGTGCTTGAGAGATGGGTTGGTGACTAACTGCTGCTGAGATTTGACTGGCATTTGGAGATATGGTTTATCACCCGAAGCACTCTTGTAACAAATCCCTGCCATGATCTGTTGTACAGTACTTTACCTATGTGAAATTATTGTCTTCCTGTTGATGACTAATGGCATATGTTTGTTTCATGAAGGCTGTTTATAAAATATAGATTTTGGTCTGTTGGTAAGAGGTAGGGGAAGGATAAAGAATGTTGGTTTTCACAATGAATATTTTTAGAACACCATTTTTTAATATAAATTATATTAATTTTTTATTAGAAAAAGACCTACGAAGCAATAAATAATCTGCTTTAGAGTCAAACCACTCTTTGTCTGCAAGAGCCTCAATCATGAATCCTGTAGGAAAGGAACAAATAACTTCAGACGCTTGAAGCTGCATTACATAGAACTTAATGCCTGATGATGTTCCTCTCTAGCAGCGCGCTCACCACAGCCCACCAGCCTCATCCCTCAAGCAGTATAGTTGGCAGCAATCCAGTCAGGGTTTCCCTTATATCTCTTCAAAATCTTCTGATGAGCTCGTCTAGTGTTCACGGTGACTTTGCAAACTCTTTTCACCACCTTTGTGAGCCTTATGGTATGATTTAAGAGGGAAGGTCTGAAAAATGTATCTTCTTTTAGAGAAGTAGTTAGAGCTGTACAACGGAGGTGGTGCAGGATCTAAAATCTCAGTGTAAGGGTGACTCTTACCTGTTCTTCAAAGGCACTCACCACCCAGTCAACTGACTCGCCAGTCAGCACAGGGGGGCAATGTTTGAGCTTTCCCTGTTTGTGCCTGCTGGAGCCCATGAGCCCTTGGGACTTACCTGAGCATGGCACTTTGGTGGATCTGGGTAACCTCAGATAATACATTTATTCTACTTGTTACTTTCTTACCTCACAGGAGATTGAGTGCAAATAAATTGTAGAATTATGGCAAGGGGAGCAAAGAAGCACGTGGGAGAAACAATTCAAACCATTATGCACTTCTTACATTCCCAAGTGGCTTTAGTTTTAGATCCCTGAGGGGTCTATAACTGCTACTATATTAAGTACAAGACTTGCCCCATTTTTTTTTTAATCTATTGCTTAGTAACACTGAAAATTAATTTCTGACCATATTAATTGTAGAAAGCTTTAGAAATTAATCAGGAGTATTAGCACTACCTTTAGGGGATGTCAATCTCTCAGGAGCTAACTTGAAAATCTCTCAAATGCACTTAGTTCGTATCAGCTATATCTGGAAATGTACAAAGGCTGGCAGGCTAGTCTTGGATCCAAAGTTGGCTCATAGCTTCTCATTACACAGAAAAGGACAGGGATGAACTTAATAACACTGCAGCCACCCGTCTGTGTAGCCATTGCTGCCAGCAGCTTGGCCAAGGGAGAGAGAAAAGGAAACTGAGAAAAATGGATGCAATGAGATTTGAGTCATGAGGGTTGTGAAGAGAGCTCCCGGTGCAGGGAGTGGGATGTAGGGGTGGTCTGCCCCAGAGAGAAGATGCAGTGATTCAACATCAGCTGGAGACACCGATGAGACCATGGTGACGGGAGGAGACAGAGGAAGAAGCTCTCTGCACCCCTCCTTGATGGCAGATGGTACACAAAGCCAGGCCCACCGTTCAGTACATCTGGCAGCTCTTGCATGACTATTCCGTAAATGGGGCAGCTTTGGCACAGGGAGAGATCCAAAGTAAGAAGATCAAGCAAGAACAGCAAAACTTTTTTTTTTTTTTAAAATAGCTTGTGAATTTACGTGGAGTGATTCATGGTTCTGGATCTTACGCTCACCACCACCGCGTTCGGTGTCCCCACAGTCCCACTATCCCCCAACACTGGATTACTCTTGCCACCCTGGCAATTCATGTGGATTTTTTTTTTTTATTTTTTCCTTGCGTTGAGGCAGAGGAAGCTGGAAATCACTCCCATCAAAGCTAAAGCTATGCAGAGGGATGCAGTCTCTCTCTCCTGAATCAGAGCCGTTTCCAGCTACTTGCTTCTCATACTTTCTTTCCTCCCCTCCATGCAGAGGAAGAGGATAATAAGATCCGCTTCATAACTTGCAATAATGTACATGATAGATCCCTCCAGAGCTATAAGCTTCAGCACAGATACTTTAATTTTCCAGCACCATCAGCCAGCCCAGGAAAACTCTGAAGAAATGATACTGACAGAGTTTGATAGGTGTCTTTGCTATCAGCACTCCAGTGTTAACGGTCCCCTCCAGTTTCTTGCTGTTAGATGTGAGTGGCTTTCTATTCTTACATCCTTTTTCACACAGGATCACATATTCTTCCTACAGTGGTGACAGAAAACGGATGGCTAATTCATTCATCACAAGCACTACTCAGCAGCAGAAAAATCTCTGTAACTATTCACAACAGACTTTCAGATTTTACATTTGCCTATAGGAAACTGTAAGGAGTACATTGCCTGGAACCACTGGCTGCTGTAATGCCGTTTAGCTCGTGTGGGTCTCAACAAAAAAAAAACTGTATACATCATGTGTGTGCATATAAGGAAGCAGTGTCATACAAAGACAGTATAAGCTGTACATTACCAACACTAACAAAATGAAACTAACAGGTTGATATCTGTTGGAAAATAGAAAAAATGGACATTACCTTATAAAGGATAACATTCCTCCGCAGGCATCTTTTAATGCTTTACTTGATTTACTGCATTTCCATTTCTGTGAGCTTGAGAATGCTCCCTAGCACCCGCTGCACCCGAGAGCTGCTGTGCAGTGGTTTAATGAAAACAATGGATACTTGCTATATGTTGTAAAAAGCTTTCACAGCTTGCAAAGATGGACATGGAAATGTGGGCCATGCTCAAAAAATGAGCCCGCAGGAGAAAATGTCAAGGTATTTAGTACTTGCATTGAGTTGGCTGTATTTTTTAGTATTAGCTGTCAGGCAGCAATGTTTGCGGCAAACTCCAGTCTGTAATATTTTCTAATGTGTGAGTGACTGCCCATCACCCAGAGCACAGCGGGAATTGTACCACCTTGTTTATTCCCCAAGTGAATTCCAAGGTTCATTCCACTGGACGACATTGTAAGTTCACTGATGAAAGGGCTTACTGCTATTTCATTCTTGATATTGTAAGGTAATAAAGTTGATGAATGCTCTGGATCTTGTCCTAATCAGCCCACAAGAACTGCAAAACATAAACTTTATGATGAAAATTATGACTGTCTCTTCATGGCCTGAGAGGGAGATTTCCTGTACTGTCTTCCCTACAAGTATACTGTCCAGAACAAAGGCTCTAAGATGAGCCCGCCTCTCTCCTGCCTTTGCCTAGAGAAGAACCTCCAGTGGAGCTTCTTTGCTTTGAGTGCTAAATCTGGGTGATGTTTTCCTGGGAGGAAAGTGGGTGCTTGCATTTGGGAGCAGGGGCAGAGGTGGTGTGGTGTGGCATGTGGCTTGGAGCTTGGGGCCTGGGGTGGATTAGAAGGGGTAGATTAGAAGGGGTAGAGGATGCCATATTAATTTTCTGATTTATTATTATGTGCCTGTGATGTGACCATTGCTATGTTTCATTTCTAATTACCCTAATAAACTGCAGTGAGTTAACTAATCTATTTGTTCATCCTTCTCAATAACATCTGTTTTTTTAAAAAAAGACTCTGAGCTATTCCATCAAATCATAACATAGGCCACACACTATTAGACAAATATAAATACAAAGCCATTTGGCTCTGCTTTGGTACATTAATATAAAGCTGTCTCACAGGACTTTTAAAGAATTGAAATAATTAGCAAATACTAATGAGCATTCCAGTTTGGAAAAAAAGATGGAGCTAAGCAAGGAAAGGAAGAGAAACAAAAAAATCTTGTGAGGTCAAGCTTGCAGCTTTCCTACAAGTCTTCCTATTAACAACAGGGAGCATTTTTATGAGAGAATTTTCCTGTTCTCACGAATATCCACACACACATCCTTTCAGGATAGGTATCCACAAACCTGACATCATACTTTCTTGATGAAAGTATAACAGATGTGATAGTTGATCAGTGTTTGTCAGCAATGGAGACCATGTCACTAGTTGTTCCTTGAAACAGATGTCTCCTCCACGTAAAAGTGATGATTCTGCCTGTAAGCAGTCCTAATTTTTCATACAGTTTTGAATGTGAGTCTTAACTGCTAAACTGTGATTACTGGCTTCTCGTTCAGAGAACTTCCCAAAGCAGGACAACTGTGAAGAGAATAAAAGGTGAAGCTGTTCTTTCACAGAAGAACAGCACGAGCAATGAAACTTTGAGTGTTCACTGCTCCACAGAATTGTCTTCTGACCAAGGGGAAGAAGAGGAAACACCACCTGTGCAAGTCATTGCATACCAACAAAACTGCAGCTCTCACAGCTCACAGCTACATAGTTGTCGTAGTTCAGCCCCGACCGGGACCAGACTACGCAGTCTCTCTCCCACTCCCCCCACCCTCCAAGAGAATAGGGGGAGAATTGGTAAACAAAAAAAACAGGGGAAAAAAAACCCAAAAAACAACACGTGGGTTGAGATTGAACAAAAAGTAAATTTAACAGCAATGACAAAAGAAAAAAACCAGTGATGGAATACAGATACAGTATAATGCCTTACAACAAATCTCCACACCTAGTTTCCTCCAAGTAACAGGAGACTCCCTTCAGCACCCTCCTCACTTATATACTGAGCATGATGTCAGATGGGATGGAACAGCCCTTTGGCTAATGTGGTTAAATTAACCCCAGCTGTTAGCTAATTAGTTAATTATCCCAGTGGTAGAGGCTACCCGCTTCAGTTCTCCACCCAGCTCAGGTTAATATTAACTCTATCCTAGCCAGAACCAGGACAATAGTGATTCTATTTCTGCATTCAGACTGTTAATAGGTCAAAAGCTTTAAGCTCTACAATCTCTAGTGTTCTTGGCTTGTCTGTCATAGAGGTATAACAAGAAAAGGAAAAAGGAAACAGGAAAAGGAAAAGACACTAATGCTCTGCGCTTGTGGTGTAGGCCTCACATGATTTCTCCCTGTCACAGCACTTCTTATCTCCCTTCCTTTCAGAGTTATAGGCTAGGCCATGCTTTAGTATAAAACAAAAGGTTACTAAATTATGTAACTTACATAAATCAATGTAAACAAAAAAAAAATCAAAACAAGCAGAGAATCCACCTGATAGAAGAGTCTGAAATTTCAGGAAGTCCTCTTGGAAGTTTTGACCGGGTATCAAACGTACACAAGTGTGCAGTTAAAATGTTGCTTCTAGTAAGAACTATTTTTAAAGAAAAGGCTCAAGTGATCATAAATCCCAGTCAGCATACTGAGACTCCAATGCTCCATTCCAATGAATCAGCAGATTAAAAATGAGTGATACATCACAGGATCAAGTCTGCGAAGAGGAATTGTCTCGACACCATTTCAGCACTACCCATGTACGCCTCGTCTTTGCTCACAACTGCTAGAACACTTTCTTTATACCTTCAGGATCCTTCTTGTAGCTTCTTCTGGAGATGTACCAAAGCTTAGCGAGATGAAAGGGCTTTCTCAAAAAGCTCCATCATCCCACCCTGTAGAGACATTGTTAATGAGATTATACGTCATTTGTGGTGTCCCACCAAAGGTACAACAGTTCAGCCGTTACTGGAGCTCAGAGGAGAACTTACCAGGAGTACTCAAAGCCAGGAACGTATACTCCAATTTATGTTTCTGTGATTTAGCAGAAGTATGGGGAAAGCTTTCTAACTACAAATCCATAACTAATGTGCTGACTTCCACCTCACTTGATTGCACCATCCCCCCTTTTTTCCCAGATCCCTTCTTCAGTATTCACCTGACCTGCATCTATGGACTCCTGCTGAGTTCCCACCATTAGAGGCCACCAAACAGGTGCTGCAGATGCCGACTTATTCAGGCAGAGGTTGTTGCCAGGTGCATGTTGCTGGATGCATTGCAACTATTGTAAGAAGGCTTTTTGTGTGAGAAAGTTGTTCAAGCACCTGCTTCATGAGTGAGATATTACTACAGGGTGAGATGTGAATATAATGTGAAGGACATTTTGAAGGCATTTTCCCCTCTGAAAAATAAACTCATTTTCCATTCAGAGAGATTTAGTGGGTAAGGGAGAAAGCTAATTTTGGGACCATCAGCATCAAGTGTCAGAGGCCTCAATTATAAACCAAGAGAGATAGGAAACTCTCTCTCATGAGGGGCCATCATTCTCTGCAGGGTTAAATTTAATTTACCCCCAGACATTTGTTAAGATTTGTCTCCAGGGGTGCCTACATGGTAAAGGAGCCCCTTGAGACTTCTCGCTTTTGATAAGCATGGAAAAGCAGAGTGATGAGTTAGGAGAGAATCCACCCGACGTCTGAACATTAAACAATTGCTTCTGGGTCCATCCTGTTCCAGGAAGACAGCACAGGTAAGAAACAAAAACAGGGGGAATATCAATCAAGTTAATATAAACAAATTATTATCCTGAATATTTTTTGTATTCAGTATCTGAATCATACATTTTTTGGTCTTTGTTTATTAGGTTCCTATCTGGACAGCTGAGATTATGTTTTTGGCTTTTTTAGGGTCTTGCTGCACAGTAACTATTGCTACAGATAAAGCCCTTTAGGTTTTGTAATTTTAAACCAAGGATCACAGTGATGCTTTTATTTGTAGTAATACTCTTTGTTGCTGTGCAGAGCCAGACACCCACTTAGCTGTATACTGTGTCAGAGTTTGGATTTGTTCCCTAAGTTCCCGTTGCTGTGGTTTACACGCCGTGGGACTCTCAGGAGTACCCTGCCTCACTGCTGGCAGCTGACTGTGCGCTACGTGTTCGGCATTTGTTACAGCCTCTGCCAAGGCTTTTCATTCTACTCAGGTTTTGTAAGTTTGTTTGTATCTGAAACAGATTTGGCCTTCCTATTTTGCAAACTGGGTTTAGGAGTTGATGAGAATATTTTGTCTCTCTCAAATTGTAACAATATACATTAAAAATAGCTCTGAAATAGCTGGTTTAACCACTTATTTAATACATAAACCTCTAAATTCTTTATATGAATTGAAGTCTTGCAGCCTTAGAAAAGACCATGTATTGCAATTCCTGTTCGCTTTTCTTTATTTGTGTTCTAATAAGCCTTGAATTTTGCGAGTTTAGAATTTAGCAAGCCATGTTTTTTTCAGGCTTTGCACATTGGTTGCATTTCACAGAACCTTTGTTCATCTTTGCTGCTCTCCTTTGAATTCTCTCCAGTTCCAGGCGGTCTCCACCTCTCCTGAAGCATGATACCCAAAGCTGGGTGCAATCCTGTGACTTTACAAGTGCTGCATAGATTGAAAGCATGAACTCAGGTATGTCACATACGACATTCCCATTTGTACTATGAATTCAATGTCACCCTTGTACTCGTGCATTACCTCTTGCGTTTTTAAGACTGAATCACAATACTGCATCCAAATATCCCAGGACATCAATTGTAATCCAAGCTTTTGAACCTGGAGCTGTTCAAAATCTCCAGCCTCATACGGCCAGACTTTTGGACAGTTTTGTTTGGTTTTTGGTTTGGTTTTTTTTTTTTCCTTTTGGCAGCTAGCACCCTTGGAAATGAGATAGATTTAAACGCCATATGTCTCTGAAGCGAGTAACCACTTATTCATCTGAGTTCATATGGGGCCATCTGGTGGTGCCGTGTGGGCTAGGGAAGAGAGGATTAACCGAAGAGAGGTACTTGATGGCTGGTGTGTTTCACTTCTTTTTTTGACCAGAAGTCTTGTATCTCAAGACTCTCATGCCTGCTCTTTCTCTCCCTCTGATTATCTCCCTCTTTCCCCGGAACAAGAATTCAGTTTCAGCTTGGCCACTAGTGACTTTCTTGTCCAAGTAGTTTGTTCATCAGTTTGCCACAAGCCTTCCTCCCCAACTTCCTAAGGACTGTCCAGTCCACTGCTGACACTAGAAATTACCTTGTGCTGCTCCAGAAGGAGCTTCTTGTTTCTGTGTTGCACTTAGCTTCTTCCATAGTGAAACCCTACTATCTCCTTTTTTTTGGTTGTTTTTTGGTTTTTTTAATGGCCTGCAACGGGGCAAGAAAATAGGCCATTATGGATTTGATCAGCGCCCTTGTTAAGCTCTAACTGAACTTTATGGTTCAATGTTACATAAAAATGAATTATGAAGACAGTTAATTTTCAGTTGCCTATATTTGAAAAAGCATTTTCTTTTGTGTGCTTTGATTCATCTCTGTAATTTTTTCAGGGAGACATTTATCCATTCACCATCTTTAAATCTTTCTTTATGAGTTTGATATTCATGTGACAGTATATGGTTATGTAAGAACATCTAACCCGCCATTACGGATTTTCTGTGTAAAGTGCTGCTCAATACCTCTATTATTAATCTCAGCCAAAATTCTACTGATGTATTTCCATGATTAAATCTGCAGATAACATTGTTTTCCAGGAATCCATATACGTGTGTATCAAAGGGAAAAGATTTTCATTAAAATGACCAAAAACTGCTCATGAGGGAAATGTTGTTCCTAGAATGAAAATGAAATAGAGCAAGCAAACCCGTAGACACTTCATATCAGTCTCCCTGTATCATCTCAACACAGTATTTCCACTTCTGAAGGTGCTTATGTCCTCATGAGGCAATTTCTCAAACTTTTTGCCAAGTACTTTGATAACTTTATAAGAGAAATAGGACTCATTACTCCTCCAACAGATACACAGAAAAAAACTCACACACAAAAAAAAAAAGGTTCTAGTTAGTAAACATCATAACTGATTAATAGTCACCCTTGCCAACTTTAAAAAAAAAAAAACCAACCAAAAACAAACAAAAAAACTCCAAGCTAAAAACAAAGACTGTTTCTTCAGGTCGATAACAACCTGACTAGGGAAGCAAAGGTCTCCTTGCAATTTCAAAGAGGATGTGGTTTTCTTTGCTTCCTGTCTGGTCATCAAGTAGCCTTGCAAAATTGTACTTACCTAAGGCAATAATGTGTTGGATGCATGAGTAAAACAGTAAAAACTGTTGGTATTTTTCCTTTGTTTTGCTGTATTTTTCCCATGATGTTAAAGACCATGTTAATAGTTTTTTTTAATGCCAGTAAAAGCATGGACTATTTTTCCACTAGTACTTTTACAGGGCTATTTTCTTTATCACTGTTTATTAGGACAAATTGTGCAACAAGTCCCATCAAAAAGATGAAACAGTGGAAAGCACCATGAGTTCAGGAGGCTGGAGGAATGCTTGATTACTGAGCCACCTATTCTGTCAGAAGAATCAGAAGAATTTGCTGAAAGACTGACCACCCCTGGCTTATAACATAGTAATGTAGTTCCTTACGAGGCAGAATGGATGGTTTAATCCTGTCTTGCTTTCAGTGTCTTTTTTGAGCAACCTGCTGTCTTGGAAAAAGGAACAGAGACAGAAACCCAATCTAATGATCTGCAATTCCCGTTTAGTTACTGAGGAGAACTTTTTGTGCTCTTAGCAATGGTGGAAACACCAAAGGCAAGTGCCAGCTATTAGCTGAGCACATGGATATGCACGTTAAGTTTTGCAGCAGAGTCCTGGGTAGTTTGTTCATGTACAGAACTGAAGAAACCCATTAGAACAATGGTGAAGAACATCTCTGAATGTATCCACTAGGCTGAAGGAGAAAACAGAGCCATTTATATTCTGACTTGAAAAAAGTAACAAATGAAAAAGATAGATCCATGGCTCTAGGGAAAGCAGAACTTCTCACAGTCCCCATTAGTGATTTACTTCATTAGAAACTGAGAGTTAATATTTCTTTAATGCAAAAATCAGAGACTATTTTCCATTCGGCCTACTACCTGCTTTACTTTCAAAAGAATATGAAAAAAGGTAATTAAAACTTCATGCACATTACCATAGAAAAAGCTTGGAAGAACTAGACCTTAAGCATACTTTTTACATGTTATTTTATCTACTTTTTATACTGATTTACTTTTGCAACATTTAGTGCAATAGGCTGTCCATTGTGATTGGTTACACAGGATCAATGGTATAGAATCATAGAATCATAGAATGGTTAGGGTTGGAAGGGACCTTCAAAGGTCATCTAGTCCAACCCCCCTGCAAGGAGCAGGGACATCCCCCACTAGATCAGGTTGCT
>JAAGAY010142344.1:0-49942 GCA_011801015.1 Ardeotis arabs
AAAATAGAGGGGGGTAGATTTAGATTGGACATTAGGAAAAAATTTTTCACAATGAGGGTTGTGGAACACTGGAACAGGTTTCCCAGAGAGGTGGTGGATGCCCCATCCCTGGAAATGTTCAAGGCCAGGTTGGATGGGGCTCTGAGCAACCTGATCTAGTCGGCGATGTCCCTGCTCCTTGCAGGGGGGTTGGACTACATGACCTTTGAAGGTCCCTTCCAACCCTAACCGTTCTATGATTCTATGATTCTACATCTGCTCCGCTCTGGTAAGACCCCACCAGGTCTCACCAGGTGAGATCCTTCCTGAAGAGGGGATGTGGAGAGGGAGCTGCTGATCTCTTCTTCCTGGGATCCAGTGCCAGGACATGTGGGTATGGCTCAAAGCTGCGTCCATCAGGGGAGGTTTGGACTTGTAATGAGGAAACATTTCTTTACCAAGAGGGTGGTCAAACCATGGAACGGGCTTCCTAGAAGGTTGATGCCCCGTATCTGTCAGCATTTAAGAGGTATTCAGACAATGCCTTTAATGCTGTTCTTTAACTTTTGGTCAGCCCTGAAGTGCTCAGGCAGTTGGACTGGGTGATCACTGTAGGTCAGCATCTGAGCTGATCTGGCACTTTCTCCAATGAAACTTCCAAAATGGAAGTTAATACCAGCTATGATTATTTTCTTTCCGAGAAGGCAGACACTCATTTTGAAAGGAACAAGATGGACACCACCAGCTTCATGCTCAGAGCCGCCCCATGCAGTCCATCTGCAGTTCACCCAGCCGACGGAGGGCTGGTCATGACGGCATGGAGCTAGACTCCAGAAGGCTACCGATGAGTGATAGCCTTACTAACACATCTCTCATGCTCCATCCTTCATGCTTTGATGCCATCAAATGTATGAAACAGTGATGTTCATGGTCAAGTCTTTTGAATTCAGATTGCAGAAAATCATCATTCAAGATATGTAGGTTTCCTACCTTCTCCAAAAGATGAATCACCTCCCTGAACCTGCTGGCCACACTCCTCTTGATGCAGCCCAGGATGTGCTTGGCTTTCTGGGCTGCATGTGCACATTGCCGGTTCATGTTGAGCTTCTTGTCCACCAGCATAACCAAGTCCTTCTCCTCAATCCATTCTCTGCCCAGCCTGTATTTGTGCCTGGGATTGCCCCAGCCCATGTGCAGGACCTTGCACTTGGCCTGGCTGAACTTCATGAGGTTTGCACAGGCCTACCTCTTCAGCCTGTCAAGGTCCTTCTGAATGGCATCCCTTCCTTCCAGCGTATCAACCACACCAGACACCTTGGTGTTGTTCGAGAACTTGCTAGGCATCCATGAACCAGGAAAAGCTGTGTCTCATGGTATATTTCTATATAGCTCTGACCGAAAAGAATGTCCTTACATCATTAAACCATACTGGAAGAACTGCAGGGTAGATACAAGTAACAGTATGTCAGATGGAGTGCCATGAGTTTCTGCTTCAGTTTGGAAACATCGGAATGGGCCAACATTCCTGGAGGCATGAATAGATCACAAGGTGACAATGAGCCATGAATGAGATACAGGGAAATGCATTCTTGTGTGTCAGGCATGGTACTTCCACAGGAAAGGCAAGCATTGTGCAAAGACCTAGTGAGAAGTCACCTGTACCACTAGGGAAATTCCTCATTCCTCGGGTTCAAGAAAGGTAAATTCCATCTGAGGTGAAGACAAAAAAATTACTAAGCAATTGATTATGAGCATGAAGGTCCTATAGAAGACAACAAGTAGAGGAGCAAGACAAAGGCAGAGAGGGCTGCCATCACGTTCAAGAAAGATATCAAGGGTGAAGGCCATAAGAAAAAAGGACCACTTGTAGGGCAAGGAAAAAAAGATGATCAAGAATACCAAGCAATTCAGGACTTCTTTCCAAGAAGACCACTTCACCATAGGGAGCGTAGTAGCAAATGTTCCTTGGTGCATTGGTGAGGAATGGTGAGGAAATCCTGCATGCTCTCTACATCTCTGCAAAATTCATGCAGAGGTAACAAAAAGCTTTTCTTTCATCTCTGGTATCCTCACATCCAAAGGAATGTCTATGGTATAAATCCCTTTGTTTACAGAGTCTGGATGTCCAGACAAATTTAAAGGGGAGCCCAGCAGACCTGTGCCCAGTGCAAGGCCACCAATGGCAGAGACATCCCCCTGGGTCTTGTGGGCACAGAGACTGCCTCAGGGCCAGCAAGCACCCCAAAGGCCTTCTTCTGCAGGATGCTGGGCAGTGGAGGGGTCAGATGGGGTTACGCAGGGCCTGCCAGCCCCTTCACCAGCTTTGGTGACCTCCTCTGGATGCATTCAAGTACCTTAACATCCTTGTTAAATGATGGGCCCCATAACTGCACACAATACTTAGGCTGAGGCTGCACCAATGCTAAGTACAGCAGGATAATTGCCTCTTTTGACTGGCTGGTTATGGTGTCTCTAATGCATGGCAGGATGCAGTTTGCCCTCTCATCTGCCAGGGCAGACTTCTGTTCAGCCAGTTCTTCACCCAGTGCACTGGCTACCTGCTCAACCTGTCCAGAAGGATGCTGTGAGGGACAATATTAAAAGCTTACTAAAATGCAGAAAAAATAAATCCACTGCCTTCTCTTTATCTGCTAGGTGGGTGACTTAATCATAGAACAATATTAAGTTAGTTACATAAGACTTTCTCTTTGTAAACCCTTGTTGACTAAGCCTGATGATGGTGCTGTCCTTCAAACGCCTCTCAATAGCACCCAGTATGATACATACTACTTTAATCTTGTTAGACAGTAGAAACTTTAGAGGGGTTTTTCCAGTGTTTTGTCAGTAATGATACTCCACGTTCATATTACCTACTGAAGATGATTATTCTGCTGCTGCCTGGAGGCACTCTGCTACCTGTACATTCTCTTGAGGATAATTAGTGCATTTATGTGTCCACAGTTATAGAACCTGATTCATGAGAGCCTAAACAACCTTAGTATTAGTGGACAGTGTGGCTTATTTCACTCAGATTAGGCTGAAAAAGTAAGATAGCCTGCAATATTACTTATTTTTAATTGCAGCAGACACATTTTTTCTAAAAGTGTTTTTCTATTCTTTACTCACACTTTCCCCTTCCTTCTATTAAACTGTAAAAAAGGAAAAAAACTTCCATACGCATAGACCGTGACTTGTTAAAAGAACTCTTTTTCCTTATCAAATAATGCATTAATCTGCTTGTGAAACTGCAATGCAATGTTGTTCTCAGAACTTCCCCGGTCTCCAGTGAAGTGCAAAACCATACTTTACTTGTTTGGGATGTACATCTACACACTTTCTTGTCTTCTTTTACTAAAGCAAAGTTCAGAGCATATTTTTGCCAAAATATATATTTGCTTTCTCGCTATGGAACTATTTCCCAAACTGCTGAAAGGAAATGATAATTGCCATGCTGTTATTTCCTATCTAGATTTTAGATGCAGAAAGAACAACGTTTCAAGTGTTTCCTCATTTATGGAAATACAGGAAAATCAGCTATTACAAACTTATTGATTGAGGTCTTGCTGTAGATTACAGCCTATGCAGATTAAATTTGGATTTCTGATTACTGACTTTGGCAATAATCAAGAATCTAAATAATCACAGCTTCTAAAATGTGTGTAACACAGATGTTTCCTACTGAAAGTTTGTTTCTAGATACTGTTAAACTCATTATCAAAGCAATATTTCATTTTGGGGAGAAGGTTAATATTCCTGGGGAAAAAAATCAATGCCCATTAGACTTCCAGTGACACTTAATGTATTTATCATTTGAAGAGACGATTAGTGGTTTATTCCTCATTAACTTTCAGTCACACTCCAAAATATCGGGTAACATATATTCACAACAAGCTATGAGGAGACAAAGCCAGAGAATTCAGAGGTCAAAGTCTCTTATATTGAAACTAAGAATCACTATATTGTTTCAAATACTTATTTTGAAAAACCTTATAGCACATTGCCAATCTAAAAATGTAAAAATTGTGTATGTTCTTTCTCAATAGAGTTGTATTGTCTGTATATTCTGATGCAATTAATGCCTCGTCTAGTGACAAGAGTATGTAAGCTTGTATTTCTCCTACTGCCTTTACAGAACTAACAGGCAACAGATTGTGAGCCAGATCTAAGTCCCTCCTATGGAATAACTGAAGATTTATAAGAAAACCTTTTCCTATCTGATATTCTGGAAGGAATAGGGGCTGTACACTTGTAAAAGTAAGGACAGTGTTTGTTTGAAGGTGAAATTAAAGAAGAATAGAACTTTTCTCTCACATGAGTAAAAATTGATATAATTAAGATTAATCTTCTAAGTGCAAATTGAACTTTATTGCTACTGGAAATCATTAGGAGAAGGCAAACACAATCAAACTAGGTTTTACTGGCTTTTTCCTAAATCTAACAAAGTTTATGAAGGAGGTGGTAGGTAGATACATCATAGTCATGGTAAACTCAGTTTCTCTTACATGCAGATTCTAAAGAAAGCATGCATTGAGCTATATATTAAAAATCGGAGACAAATAAACTCAAATGGTCATTATTCATCCTAATACATGATTTGTAAATCTGTACCACTCTGTTTTAAAGAAGCTGTAAACAGCAAGAAGCACATTAAATCCTAAAACTAGACAAAGAACTCACATAAAGTGCAGCAGAGCAGTGTTACCTGAAGATCATGATGGAGATGAGAAGTAATAAGGAAAATGAGCTTCTGTTCTCACAGGCTCCAAGAACCATTTACCAATAGAGTAATATTTTTCCAGAGTTTAGGAACTCTGCACAGCAGGTCAGCCTTTGGTAGGCTGTAAAGGTTAATTAGTTGGGGATTAAAATATAGCTGATACAATAAAGCTAGAAGGTATGATATTGTTAATTATAACCCTAACAATTAATTTCAAAATACTTTTGTAACTGTTTCATCACTGTAAATCATTATTTTTAAGTAAATACATTAATTAATCTTTTCTTCTTATCTAATGATAAAATTGATGCTGTAGTCTGACATTTGCCAGGCCATAGCATTCCCTTGGGCACTGAATATCTGTTTGCCAAAAGAAGTCTGGCAGATTTCTAGGGTATTTACCATGCAATGAGACTTTCTAGTATTTTTGGTTAATTCTCCAGGGACCCACTTGTAGCTGTATGAAACAAATTATTGTGGAGTAGAGGCATCATCTTCTGTGAACGGTAGCTTAAGCCTCTGACAATTAACAAGATAATGGATACAGAGCTTGGAGGTTTTGTTGTGTCTTTGAAAGATGAAGAGCCTTCCTGTAACAATGTCCTATTCTGAAAAGCAAATTATTTCATGATCTTAAAATGGCAAATGTGCCTAATCGATTTACACGATTGGAGAGATAATAAGAGTGAAAGTTATTGTTGCAGATTTATTTATTTGAAATTTTTCCTTCTGTAGATGTTTATTTTCAGTTTATAATTCCTACTGTGTCTCAGTCCCAGAATACATTTCTCCATCTCTCTAGACTAACTGTTATTTTCACTATCATACTATTATGATATTATGAGCAGACCTGTATGAAACAAAGCCATTTTGATTCACAAAGATTTAATGCAAACATTTTTCTCTGTTTCACTTCAAGGAGTTCATCCCTTGAGTTTGTCTTTGAATTTCAACTTCAGAGGAACCTAAAACCATGATGTGAAATTCAGTCGAGGCTGCAAAGCCTTGCTTTGTTTCAGGTCAAAAGCTCACGAAAGTGTTGAATTCTCTGACCAAAGCAAAATTGGTTCACTGAAAAAAACCCTTCAGTAACACAGAATTACCTTGTTCCTTTAAGTTCAGCAAAACTCAAACATATTAAAATCATCAGCTATGGAGTTGCAATCCCCACTAACTTAGTCTGGATTCCAACCTGTCTGAGAAATGCCCTGTTTTACCCAGTGCACAAACATGCATTGAGAAAATAAATATATATTTACTGTAGAGTATAATAACATACTGTAGAGTATATTATATAAATAATCTTATATTTAAGTAAAATGGTACTGAGCATGTGCTATCTGCATTTAAACACTTTTCTACTCCATAGAATCAAGACATCTGCTAAATTTTACAGCCTTTCATACAACCTGCAATGCTGTTCAATATTGCTTTCAGTTACACACTAGTTATAACTCCAACTTCCCTCCTCCCCCAGCATCTTTTCTGTACTGCTGCTGCCACAAACACCAGAACTCAAAAGTGAAAGGCAGCACACCAAGCATGTCTGAGTACACACACACACACTGCACAAGTAGGAAAGGACCGATACGGTCGGTATCATCATAGCAGAGCTGAAGCCCCAGACTTCAGGACAGCATAACTACAACCTTTGGCAAGCTTCAACAAATCCCCTCGTTATTTGCAGCTATACCTAATACTGTGAACATGGTTGGAACATGCCTTTGTAAATACTGATAGCTATTGGCTGCTCAAAAAAGGCAGAGTTAAGGCTGTCTCAGTCTATAGCTTGATGCTATAATTTTTTTATTTTCACTCATTTTTATGCCGTTAAATTCTGTACTCTAGAAAGGCATAACACTTCACATACTCTGACAGGCTATCTATCAAGTGAATGACTTTCTGCTCACTTTTCTTTTGTAAGAAAGACAACTTCTAAAAGTATAGCAACACACATGCTTAAAACTGGAATTATGTTCTTTAAACACAAAAAATGAAACAAAACAAAAGCTTAGCCATTCAAGTTAGAAACTTTGCCTGAATTTAAAAAAGTAAACGTTCTCGAACAATGTCTCTCCAAATGACCTCGACAGCTGTAATCCCATACGCTTTATCCATTCCATAGCTAAAGATGGGACAACATTCTCCAAATCCCCCTTTTGATACTGCAGCCCAGCAGTGTCTTTTACTTGCCTTCTTGCACCGTTTTATCCATAAAAGGCAGGTGAAAATCCTATTAAGAGAACTGTTTACAGCTCCTTGGATTATTATTTCTTTCCTCTGTAATAAAACTCATTTGAGAAAAGTGATGCCATCCATTTATCCTTGCTACTTCTTTTTGGGACTCAAGAATAAAGCTAAACTATGTCAGATTATGTCTTAAAAGCTCATCTGCACACTCACAAAGGAGCACAGACAAACAATGGCAGGAGGAGGAGCCCAAATAATACTCTGCCCAGCCATCCAGTGTCCAGGCATCAGCAACTGCATATTCTGGGATCCAGGGCCGGACACTGAGTGCCTGAGCTGAGCTGCTGGAGGGATCCAGTCTGTGTGGATATATATTCTCACCAGTACACATCCATCCTGCTCAGCCAGAGAGGGGAGCAGGATGAGGCTGCTGGTGCTGTGTTCATGGGCATGCTCTGTCTATGATCTGTACAGCCAGTCATGTATATATGTGTATGTGGTGTATACGGGCTCTGTGGGCGCATGCCTACTGGGAATACATTTACGGCCTTGCTGCTGGTTGGACCTGGTGGAACGCAGCAGCAGTAGTCTCACCTCAAGCAGGCTGTTGGATCCAACATGAAACAGCCTCCTCTAATAGTTTATACTTATTTTCAGAGGCTTACTAGATAAAATATACTTACTTAACTGAGCTTCCATCCTTGCATTTCTGCAGTTAAACATCTTAACAGCCTATCACATGCATAAGAATAATATTTTCCAAGTGGCTGTAATAG
Source organism: Ardeotis arabs (assembly GCA_011801015.1). NCBI lineage: Eukaryota > Metazoa > Chordata > Aves > Otidiformes > Otididae > Ardeotis > Ardeotis arabs. The sequence goes on from JAAGAY010142344.1 coordinate 7,663, forward strand.
ATTAGCCAAAGCTCCAAAAAATACTATACTTTCAGAAAAATACATGAAATATTCTTTTTTTTTTTTTACTGATATACCACATCATTGTAAATTCTGTGTTTTGTTTCCCAAGATTAGATGCAACCACACCATCAATATGCACATTCACTCTTGGTGGAAAAAGGGCTACCCATGAAATTTCTCCTCCAAGAATTAGCACTTAAAATATCTCTCTTTAATAAACATTCATTTGCCATTTAACTCTTTCAGTTTTACCCAGTTCAGTAGCCAGACCATGGAAAACTTTGCCATTCAATACATATATATGTATATATAGTTATTATATAAAATACATTTCCTCTTACATTAATACAATGTTTAAAAATAGAATAGGTTTTTGTTGAAATTCAGACAACTGTGAATTGTCAAAATTTTCTCATTGGTTTGAGTTTTTTGGTTAAACATGAAAGAATTCTGCAATTATCTTCATAAAATTTTACAAGGCTGTAGTTAAGGTAAATAGTAAAATAATATAAATTTCCATCTCTATAAATCCTGGCTTCAATTTTAACTTTTTGCCTGTTCAGAAGCATTTTTACTCTTTTTATTAAGTGGTTGTTTGCTAAAGAAGAAAGGGAGAAAAGTAGGGATTAGATATGTTTCTTGCATCTTCTAGATATTTTAGAACACACTTCACAGATGAAAATCCCACTTTTAGCGTACAAGAGAAGAAACAGAAGACACATGCCGCTGACCCAGCATACATTGTTCAGAATCTACAAAAAAGAACAATTGTATATTTTTCTCTTCTTTCTGTGCTTTAATAATATAGGGCATGTGGAGCTCATAGGAGATATTCTTATTTGAGAAACTTGTAACAACAGAGTAAATAATTTGATTTTAGGATGGCCAGTAATCAGTACATAAACACGCTTTGGGATTAGCAACCTGAACCAGTGTCTGTCCAGCAGCAGTCAGCAGCTTTCCTGGGCAGCTTAGGACAGATTCACTGTGTCCATTTGAAATTCTAGTGTGCAACTGGGGAGAATGTATTTGCTCAGTACACCCAACTAAGACGGCTGTACTGCTTTCGTCCTTTCCATGGTGCAGCACAGTGCTATGTAAATATATGCAGCATGATTAAGCCAACATCTCCGTTCAAAAAGGTTTTAGGATCTTTAACAACCAGAGAGGAAGACTTTGACTTTTTATCTCAACCAAAAGACATCAGTGTCTTGCCTACTCCATAAGAATTTTGAAACTGTAAGGATGTAAGAATGGCTTACAGTTATGACAAGTGGCGCCACTGTATCCAGTTCCATCGCAAGTGCACTTGAAGCTGTCCCACGTCTGGGTGCATTTGCCACCGTGTTCACAGTGATTGGGCACACACCTGTCAGGACGAGATGCAAAGACAGAAAGAAAAACCTAAATGAGCATAAAGATTTACACACAGCTAAATTGTGAGCTGCCCAAGCAGTGTATCATGTCCTTGCCTGGTAATTAATCCTTGTTATTTCAGGCAGATTAATGGAATTTATATCTGAACACACAATTGCACAAAAGATGATTCATCGAGGCTCTGCTGTAGCCCTTTTACAAACACCAAAAAAGCACAGTAAAGGTGGAATACAATCATAAATAAGGGTTCTAAGGTACATAAGACTAGTACTTAGCTGTCAAAACAAAAAGAACATCACAAGTCACACCTCCTCCTGCTGTGCAGGTAGCATCATGCCTCAGAGACTCCAGTTCCACAAGTGATGGAAAGTTAAAGAAACAATGCCAGTGAGTTACTATTTATCTTTCTGTTGCCAGTAATGGGAAAAAACATGGAGGCAGACTGCCTACTGGCTAGGATCAAAATTACAGATGCTGCTTTATTAAAACAAACAATAGGCTTCAGTATAAAAGGTATAAAAGTTTTTTCTTCACAGGGATTTGTGCCAAGTGTTGTTCACCTTTCTTCCACCCACCTGCTATTCTCGAGCTACACCGTTGCTGGAGAGTGGAAGGAATGCAAAAGAAAAAGTGCAACAAAAAAACCCCAAGTTATACCAGAACATACATTTATTTTTTGAAATATCTAAATGTGATTTCAAAGATTTAGTCTGGATAGTTTCTTTTCTATCAAAGACAGTTAAAAATGGGAATTAGCATGTACTTTCACCTTTGAAACTATTAAATTTCTTTTCTTTCAACAGGCTTTGAAATATCATTTAAAATAATTTTTTTTAAAAAAAATTAAATTAATTACAGTCAGACTCAGTACAAGCTCTGCATTTTTAATTAAGAACTAAAAGAGTTTTTCTTTCATGTTGAGTTGACCAAATCTAATTTACAAACTACAGTTCTTTATGATGACATTAAAAATAAATATTAGGAGATCCTCTATTGGACAAACAAATTAAAATATTTTCATAAATGCACCACAGATTAACTATGCTGATCTCTAAGATAAATCTGAAGTTCATCATACTACGTGATAGTTAACAATAATCTGTTATATAACACGTAAGGAAAGGGTTTCTTTACTATGTAGCAATTCATTGAAACTGAAAGTATCTGGGTGAACTCCCTGTCACTTATGGTCTCATATCTGCTCAAGTTCCAATTAACAGCATTGGCATACATGACTCAACTACCAAGAATAAATCTACGTCATGATAAGCAGTAGGAATTTGAACATTGCGTACTCACATTTATAAATGATTTTTTTGTTTTATACATGGCAGTACAAGTATCTCAGCCTATATCATCAGTCTGTAGTATTCAAGGCTACTCCTTTCTTTTTAAAAAAGATCAGAAAATACTGACTTGGTTAAAAACAGTGCTTAAAAAAATGCTGTTCTAAAGCAAGAAACAAAGCATTTAATTTTTTTTTGTTTTCATAGTAAAATACAGTGAAACTATCTGAGGCAATTTTTGCAGTTCAATAAATTATGTTCTCAACATGGTTTAAGTGAATTAATTTAGTTTCGTAAGTGTGACAGGCTAAATGCACAGACAGAGCTGATTACTGCTATTCAGCTAATAGGCGATGACTTTTTGTTACGGCTCAAGTTGCTTCAGGGAAGGTTTAGACTGGATATTAGGAAAAATTTATTTACTGAAAGAGCAGTCAAACATTGGAAAAGGCTGCCCAAGGAAGTGGTGGAGTCACCATCCCTGAAGGTGTTAAAAAAACATGTAGATGTGGCACTTCAGGACATGGTTTAGTAGGTGTGCTGGTGTTAGGTTGACGGTTGGGCGTGATTATCTCAGAGGTCTTTTCCAACCTTAAAGATTCTATGTTCTCAACACCACAGAATAAAAACAAGAGCATATAATAGCACATTTATAAACATTCAGACAATTTACAATTTATATGAATCCATAGCTGGTGAGTACAAGAGTAGGGAAAGCATAAAAGTAACTTTTATTCAAGGATATAAACACCTACAAAAGTTCATAAATGTGAACACAGTTTTGTATTTTTTCCACTCTTTCAAAATAACTGCTTTTGATGTATTTTCTTCTTAATTTATATTTGAACACACAGTACTTTAAAAGTATTTTTCCAACAACCAAACTACACATTTTTCTTTGTGAATTTTGCCAGCTGCAATGGTAGCAACTAGTTTCACATTTTAGTGCAGAATAACTTAATTTTATTGTAGCATAACTAGCAAAGATACCGCATTATTGATTATATAACTGAGGTAAATGACTTAATCTAGGGAAATATGAAAACCAGATATTTATGTGCATCATTTAATGAAGCATATTAAGTCATAAAACCAGAGGCATTCAGTAAACTTCTTGATGTTAATATTAAACTTCTGGTATGATGGTTGAACTAGCCTAGTCTACATCTGCAAAATTTCTTTTTTACTCATCTGCTTTTCCCTGTTCCAAATATGATGTAGTAGAAACAAGGAGTAAATAATATCTTCATAATAGTGCTAACTGGAGTTTAAATCAGACTATAAGATCATTTCCTTAAGTCTTCCCTCCACTATCAATTTTAATTTAGTTTATGTTGTAAGATAGTATTGTAAGATTTATTTTCTATGAAATCCATTAGAAAACATCTGTAACATAATCTGCCACATCTGTCCACTTTTTGGACAAACGTTACCCATTATAAATGAGTTTACAGGAAACTTTAGGTAACCAGAATGTAAAAATTACCAAAAAACTCCTTTTGAATTCAGTAGAGGTATCACGAGGAATATAATTTCAAACTCTAAACTCCATTATATTTCAAACATTTTTCTTGCCATAGAGTGATGGTAAGGTAAAAATATTGGTAAGATACAAGGTACCTTGCCTATGTATTTCACTATACATCTTGCTAAGAAATTTGTATTTTAAAAATTATTTAAGTATATGCAATCATATAATTTCTCCAGCAGGGCAAGGGAGGTGATTCTCCCACCTCTGATCTGCTCTCGTGAAACACCATCTGGAATACTGCATCCAGCTCTGAAGCCCTCAACATAAGGACATGGACCTGTTGGAAAAAGTCCAGAGGAGGGCCACAAAGATGATCAGAGGGCTGGAGCACCTCTCCTATGAGGACAGGCTGAGAGAGTTGGGGCTGTTCAGCCTGGAAAAGAGGGGGCTCCAGGGAGACCTTATAGCAGCCTTCCAGTACCTCAAGGGGGCCTACAGGAAAGACAGGTAGAAACTCTTCATCAGGGCCTGTTGTGATAGGACCAGGGGTAATGGTTTTAAAATAGAGGGAGTTCGATTCAGATTAGATATTAGGAAAAAATATTTTACACTGAGGGTGGTAGAACACTGGAACAGGTTGCCCAGAGAGGTGGTAGATGCCTCATCCCTGGAAATGTTCAAGGCCAGGTTGGACGGAGCTCCGAGCAACATGACCTAGTTGGAGATGTCCCTGCTGCTTGCAGAGGGGTTGGACTAGATGACCTTTGAAGGTCCCTTCCAACCCAACTTATTCTATGATTCTGTGATTCTACTTCATGCTTATAATTTAGTATATACCCAAAATGTATACACTCAAAAACAACACGTGCTCTATTGGCAGTTCATTTATATTAAAAGACTATGTTTCTAAGCAATTCCATTCTTTAGTCTCCTTTTAGGAAAAGGCTGCATTATATAAAGAAAAAATTAACTTAAAAACCACACTTCTGTCCTGAACCAGGCTCCGAAGTTAGAAGCTGCTAGAAAACAGAGAACTAGAAGTAAGTTCCTAGTCACCGAGTTATGTCCCTTCCCACTGTAGACATCTATAAGTACTGCCACCTGCAAAATCTTGCTCACTCCATTTTGAGAACTTTCTTGCCTTATGGGCCCTTCTGAAAGGCAGGTCTAGAACTTCATCCCTTCGCGTGTCATATGCTTTATTTCCACCTCAAATTTATCTATAGAGAGTTTAGAGATGCTGTTTTGTTTGGTATTTGATTAAGTAACATTGACTTATGTCTTAAACAACTGTTCTTATTTGGGATTTACATCTGATGACTTTGTAAAGAGCAATCATAACGTCTCTCAGTCTATATTTTTTATGAAAACAAGTCTCCTTTTGGAAAACAGATTTTCTATTTTTGTTCTTCCTCGTAGCTCTGTTCCCACTTGCAGTTGTGATCTAATAAGTATTCTGGAGGAGGTCTTGCTAATGTTTTGTGACTTCAAAGTTGATAACTTTTTATTTCTCTACTGAAATTATTTTGCTTGATACATAGCATTTTCCTGATTACCTCAGAATAGTGGCTCAAAGTCATCCTGAGATTGCTCAATACATTAAATATCTGCAGTACATTCCCATCCTTCTCTTCAATCACTTACAACCCACAAGCTCCGTCTCTATACAGAAAATCTTGTTATTGTCAACAGCATTACTTTGTATGCTGTTGATGACACTTCCATGGTGTCATCCAAATTTTTCTGCTTATTTTTGTAGGCTCAATCTGTATCATCAGCACATTTCACCAAGATATCCCTAATTCTGAGCCAAGGTCAAAGCATTAAACAGGATCAGCTCTGGCACTGATCTCTCAGCAGCTCTAGTCTCTCAGATAGCTGTTAACCTACCAGTATAAGTTGTGAGGTAATTCCATTTGCCAGTTCACAACTCACTTTGCAATTCCTCTCTCAAACCTCATCTTCCCTAGTTTAGGTAAGAATTTCCATCATTAGAGTTATCAAATGTTTTATTGACACCTGACGAACTAGATCTATTGCATTTCTCCTGTCTGAGAAAAAACTACTGTGCTTTATCAGAGGAGGAGATAAGGTTAATCCTGAACAAGTGACTGTTGATAAACATCTGCTACATTTTACTCTACCTTTCATTTACTTTAAGGTATTTAATTACTTCTTCCTTAATTTCTTCAATACAAAACCATGGGTTGGTTTGTTTTTTGAGGAGGTGTTTTGGGGTTTTTTTTGTTTGTTTGGGTTTTTTTAGGGCTGCAGTATGACATGTTAGTATTATGAAACCGGCCTATCTTCACAATTATTATCTAATCAGTTTTATTTATTCATGGTGCCTGCTTACTCTGTTATCATCTTAAGTAACTGCTATTCCTTAATTTCTCTGTTATTTGTGGATTCATTAGCAATATTTAATCTGAGGAATATTAGCAATATTGCTAATATTGCTAATATTAGCAATATTCCTCAATAAAAACTAGAATAGATATTGTTGCCTTGCTTTCAGCTGTGGTAGGAGCCAACTCACAGACCTCCTTTTATCTTAAACATTGTAACTGCATCCTCTAGAATATCTCTTTTTTTCCAGTCCTCCACAACACAGACCAAAGAAATAGACCAAATTTCCATTCCTAAATAAATCTCATTCCATTTTATTTCTTTCCTGTTGATGTTCAACAATGCCCTCCTTATTAAAAGTACATAATGTATTTCTCCAAATCACCACTTGGAAAACTGCTCTTTTACACTTTACACATAGTTAATACTGGTTAAAGTTACATGTAACTAATCTTTTTAATCAATTGTCTGTGTTTTAAAACTACATATTCCAGCTCTGATCTTCCAGCACGATGAGGGAAAACTGTATGTCACAGTTTTTTCCTCATTGTCTGCCCAGATATACTTTGCACAAGAAATGCAAATAGTCTATCCATACGCTGAAGGTTTAACATTGCCTGAAGCTTTAACATTTCTTCAGAGATGCTATATATTAACATCTAGTACACCACTAAGCTTCTCCCCATCCCTAGACTGTCCAAGAGAAAAAACTGGAAACAGGATGCTCACATAGTCTGCAGCAAATAGTGTTTCCCAAATTTGCTCCCATCTTTGGAGCAATCAAGATCAGCACTGTGGTTCAGACATATTATTTTATTGTCAATCAGGATACTTCCACCTCTCATTTTTACTAAGTGTCTTTCCCCCATCACATGAGTGAATATACAGATGTCAGATTACAGGGAATAGTCTCTGAGTCCCTATGAAATATGGCAACCAGGAGCAGAACGAGGTATCTGGCCTAAGTCCTGCTGCCTCTACCAAAAATATATAGGGAACAGCTGATGCCAAACAAATTGGGACTGATATGACATGTTTCTTCTGCATGAAGATATGTAACTGTGAGATGCTGGTCTTTTGAGGACTGTAAATCATAAACAGAAAATATTTTGAGAAACTAGGTTGAAATAAAGAACACTTAATACAACTAGAGCATGTGAGAAGTCCAACACTGAGGTAGGAATGACCGAGGCACGGCAGGGAAGAGTCTCGTCAGACAGCAATTCTGCAAAAAGGAATTCCACATATGGTGTAATGATCCTAAGTCAATCCACCAAACTACTGCCAACAAGAAAAACAAAAAAAAAAAAGAAAAAGAAAAGGGATCTCCTAATGTGGGTATAAGCAGGAGAGTGATATGAAAGACTCATGAAGAAATCCTCACATCATATTCAGCAGAAGTGAGAAATGGCTGATTTTCAACTGTACAAAAAGTTGTTGGAAACAGGAAGGTTATAAACTGTTATAAATGCCCACAGGGAATGGGGAAAGAAGCAATGAGGTTCATCAGTCATAAAAGGTATTTTAAGAACAACTCAAAATAAAATACATCAGGAATGACTTAAGTATGTTTGGTCCTGCCTGAAGGGAGGAGAATGGCCTCAGAGACCTCTCCAGTCTCCTTTTTAATCCAGATATTTTCATATCCCATAATAAAGAGAAAGCATTTCTTTCAATCTCTTAATTTTGCATTATATGACTATATTTTCTTAGTGTTGTGATTGTGCTATTCAACCTCTGTAAGTCAACAGGCTTTGGTCACTACCTTAGTCTTTTTATATGACTGTATCCCCCAGGGCAGGGATATTTAATACATTAACTGGCTTCCCCAGACAAATTGTACCCAAGGTGTATAGTAACTGACACCGATTCTTAGGTTTAGAGTTCATTTGAACAGGAAGATAAAAAGTTATTTTGTGCAGGAAGCCAAGCTTTCAGATGGCCACAAACAGACTGTCAAATACAGTCCCTCAGGACTGAAAAACCATCACAAATCTCAGTTTTCTCCACTGTATAGTACAGATCTTTCCCTTTTTCTCCCACCTTTTTCTTTCCTTTCCTGCTTCCCCTTCACACTTCCTATCTCTACTGTAAGTGCAAAATACAGCTTGTCTGCAGACATAACCTAAATATAAACTAACTCTCTGTATATATAAACTAGAAACAACCAAGCCAAGGAACACCACCAAAGCAAAACATTCACCTGTGCAATTACTCCTCCACTTGAGAGGTCAAAAGGAAGGAATGAACTACACACAAGAGATATTTGACATGTCTACTGTACCCAAATCAGACTAAAATTACCCATTGCATAGAGAGTCCTTGATTTTCAGAGTGTCCTAAACAAAAGTAAAAACTGCTGATTTGACCTTTAAGATTCTTTCTTATTTCTTATAATGTAACAAGTGTCTAAAGTGACTTTAAGATTTTCAGCAACAGGATTTAAATCTCATATGCAAGGCAACACAAAGGGCAGATGGAAGGGATTGTGAAATTAATTCAGATTCACAATAATTCCCAAACAAGTTTCATTTGCTGCTGGCTTCTAACCTAATTGTGCACAGATGCATATAATTAATAACGGCAGAACTAAACAATCCTTCTTGAACCAAGAAGGACCTTGACTTTCTTTATCACTTACTTTAATAGAAGGCTTTCATGTTTCTTTGGTGGACATTATCAAACTTGCTCTGTCACGAGATCAAAACACAATGCTTGCCACTTTTAAAGACTGTGATTTACAAAGAGCAAATCAATATTAAAATATGCAGTGATATTTGGTTAAGCAAAGTTCCTTTAGGGCATATTCCTAGAAAAGGCTGCTAAACAATTTTTCAGTGTTATCTTCAGACCTATAAGGTGCTATTCTAAGCTGTTTGCATTAGAACAATTAATGCAGGACTAATGTATAAAGAAAAATACAGCAGTTAACTCATTTGTGTTAAGTGATCCTCTTGGATTTACACACTTTTTATTTTGTATATGACAATGTAGAGATGACTTATTCCTTTCCGTTCTATCACTTATGATTTTCAGAGCACTTCACAAATTAGCTTCTTAAAATGAAATTATGCTGGTTCTAGCAATCACAGGAGCTAGGCAACCAATTTTTCTGCATTTGTTGCAGAAAACCTCCTGCATCCGTTATGCATATCCTGGGATCTATGGTGGCTGATGGCTGAACATCTACTTCTGTCCAACCCACACTGTTGCCACTTTTGCTGAAGCAAGACGGGGAGGGTTAATCAACTGCAGCTGCTAACAAGAGGGAAATTCCCAGCCCTGGTATCCCTTCTGTCAGTTCCTAGCAATTGCTTCATGTTAACAGGAGACCAGCTCTGCATGGAGCTGTGGCGAGAGGAAATGGTATATTGGGCAGCACTTGTTTAGCTATTCTCCATCTCCTCCAGGTTGAGGGAGAACAAGATAAACTGAGTGGAAATTGCCCTTGGGCTACTGTTGTAGTTTAGCCTCAGTCACAACACAATTTCTCGCTCACCCTCCCAATCACCAGTGGGATGGGGGAGAGAAATTGGGAAGAAAGGAAAACTCGTGGGTTGAGATAAAGACAGCTTACTAGAATAATAACAAAATATAAGGCTATATATATATATATAATGAACAATACATGATTTCTCACCACCCGATGTCCAAACGACTGATACAGCCCGTCCCGAGCAGCGATCATGGAAATGAAACCGAGCAGCAAGCAAAGGAGTGAAAAGGGAGCCATCAAGGTAGAAGGAATGATGCCAGCGAGCAAACAAAAGAGACGAGACGGAGAAATGGAAGAATGGATGCCCTCTCGCATGGGCAACCCCCACTTACACACTGAGCATGACGTTTATGGCACGGAATACTCTCTTTGGCCAGTTTGGGTCAATTTGTCTGTCTGTCTTTCTCCCAGCTTCCTGCATCTGCACATTAACGAGAGCTGGAAAGCCAGACTGTGTCCTTGGTCTCATTAGCAACAATTCATATCATCAGGGTGTTTTATCAACATTCTTCACACACAAAATACAAAACACAGCAGCTACTGAGAGGAAAATTAACTCCATCCCTGCCAAAACCAGGACAGCTACATCCAGTCTTGAAGCTGAAAACTGGACTATGCTGTGGAAATTTTACAGAGGCAGAGGATAAAACCACAAATCCATAAAGAAACAAATCAGGCTAGCTTAAAAAGACAATTTCTGTTGCAAAATGTCTTAGTTGGCAAACTCAGGGCCAGATCTTCAGCTGGTGTAAATAAGGACATATGCATCTATCTTAAATACTATCTTGTCTGTTAAATAGGTCAAAATAAAATGAAGAACAGACTGTTATGAAAGGCCAGCTACTAAATACGATCTATCTCCAGTGGGTTTTTATTTAATTTTTTTTCTTCACTGTGTGAAGAGCTTTGCCTAGTTAGTAATAGGGGTAAGGATTTCTAGAGAGATGAGAGCTACTCTGTGTAACATTTTTTTTGGACTGGTGTGTTTGAGTCTATTATTCAGACAACAATGTAGAAGAAGTGGCAGTTATTCACTAACCTTAACTGTGCCATTGTGGCACAATTCAGCCCTCTTGGGGATATAAGAACATGTGTTAAGCACTGAGATCCACCAGAAGAATCTCATAATTTTTGCTCACTAGGTTTCTGAAGAAATCTTTAAACCTTTTCAAGTACTGCCCTGTTCAAAATGCAACTGGATTAATTTTGTATTCATGTAATCACCTCTCTTTTGTTATTTCAAATAGGGAAAGAAGAACACACCGGCTGGGCCTGAGAACAAACCATAAAATTGATTCTTTGGTGTCCTGTTAATTATCTATTACTTCTGCATTTTACAGCTTGAATCAAATGTAGTTCCTGAGATTTTACGACATCAACTTCACTTTATAATCCTTGTTAGAGAAAGTTTGTCTTGTTCTTCAGAAGATTGTGATGCTGATCTTGTAAAGTGCAGATTTCCTAAATGATTTTATTTATAAATACCACAAAACGGTGCTACTCCTAAAAAACTCACAACAGCAAGTGGTCTTTTACTTGTCTGGCATGAGTGACTTGTGATTCACCTAAAGCACCATCTTTTTGGATTTTACTCTTTACTGTCATTACCGTCAGCAATCTGGCCACTTTCTTCACTATGATAGGCACAATCTGGAAGTTTTGCTAGAAGATCAATTATCTCACAAGCACTGATTTGGAGGTAAAGCTAGGATAAGTCCTGATGTCTTGACAGAAACCGTGGATCTTGCATTAACATTTAGATCATAAATTGTTAATTTCAGTGGATGGTTCCAGTAACCATATGACCAGAAGAGTCTGCTCTGTAAGTGTTTTAGAAAACACTTTCTGCCTAAACAGTGAAGGTTTTTCCCCTTCAAAACAAAAACATACTCTTAGCAGTAAAGCAAAACACAGTCTATGCAACGAAACAAATGTGAAATGTAAGTTAATGTTTCTGAGACATTTATTTATGAGAACTTGTATAAACGCCAGTTTCATTATTAAATCCCTAGCAGAACACATAAGTCAAGGACATTAATTTCTCCTGCCTCTGGCAGAAACTCAAATCTTCCTTATATCTTGGCAGAGTAAAAATAAACCTACCAAGACTGTTTGTTATCCCTTTGTACCACAGAGGAATAGCTGAAGTCAGCATGCTTTTCTTACTGTACTCCTATTGGCAAGGATATATAGACTAGGTTCTCCAAGTCATGAATTGAAATTTGACTTGGATCAACCATGAACGAATGAGATGTAGATGGCATTCACATATGGTTTATTTATTTCACATGGACCGCTCTCCCTGAGTTGCTCCGTATAACCATAATCCTTAATGATGTGTGTTCATCATTCCTTAGAGGCAATGTAATGCGCATATTCACTTGTAACCCTTTCCCTCTCTCTTCACATTTCTCATCTTTTTATTTGCAAGATTTTTGGATCAGAAAAGGATTCTAATTTATATTTACACAGAGTGTTGTCAGTGGAATTTCTTCCCTCTTATCATTGCAGTCATCAAGAACAACAATGATAATAAATAGTTACAGAGAAATTACTTATATTTTTACACTACACTATTCCCCTCCAAATCATCATGGGGCATATTTATATCACTTGCTAAAATCTACACAATCTGCTTTTTCTACTTCACTGTGACAATTCTGCCAGCTACCACTAACAGCAATAGGCTCAGCTAAAATATAATATATAAAATAGGAAGCATATAGGTTCAACTGACTTATCCCCCTGTCCTTCGTGTGTGCTCTTAGTGCACATCAGTATTTTATCCTTTTATAGAAGCCCTAAAGCATTTTTATAAATTGCAATATAATGAGTGTTGTACTCTAAAGACATCAAAAGCAAGGATGTGCGAATGAATTAGCAGCTCTGCTGCAGTGCAGTCACAGCTCTGTGATAAATATACTAATACAATGCTCTACTCACAGCCTATTATTCAATTCATTTTCAATTTGCTGAAAACAGATATGTAGAGTAAGTAATAAACAAATCATTTATTACCTAGAACTTGTGCAGTGAACTGTTTTGAAGCCAGAAGGCTTACTGTTGAAGTAATAAATAGCTGTGAGGACACGCATGTATGTGCATGTGGGTTCACACACCTACGTTCAATACACATAAACATACACACGATTTTTCCAAGAGTTATGACAATTTCAAGCTTGTGAAAATGGGCAGTGCTTTCAAGAAAACGATTCATATTAAGAGCAAAACTGTTTTTAAGGAAAACATAACAATGAGAATATAATAGTTTTAATAACATGTACTTGACTGTAAAAATTGTAATGACATGACCCTGGTACGCTTAATTTTAATTACAAATAGCTCATTGCTAGGAATCTATTATTCTACTTAAATAGCCTTGTGATTGCCCTACAGAAAAGCTGATAGACTATAATTTGGAGTAGTTTACAGGCTCTTGATACTATTTTTCTGCTTTTCAAGTACTGCAATTTGGGCACCATAGTTCAGGTTCTGTCAGTATTTCAGTTTATCACAAGCTTTGATTTCTCAAGGGTTTATATTTCAGTTACAATAATTTACTCCAGAAATTCAGCACACAAAGCATAAGCCAGAAAGGAAATAAATAGTAGCATACTGCCAGCACTGGTTCTGAAACAGCTCATGTAACTGGCTTACCACTTTGTATTCCAGGAGAGTAAGGACAGGCTGGTAGATAGCTTTAGAGATTTTATTTTAAACATAAGAGAAAAAGAAGGAAAAATCCCTACACAATTTTGCTTTTGCTTTCCAGACAGTTTTGTCACAAAATTTTTGACACTTCCTTGAAACAGACTGTTCAGAGGAAAGGGCCAGATTTTATTAATATCTCAACTCAAACAAATGTTGGAAAACATGTTGAAATTCTTGAAATATGTCATTTGACATGTTCAAAATGAAGAGTGTCTTTTTTATAGTTTAAAATAATTTTTGAAATGTAAGTTAAAATATACTATACAGATGACACTCTACCATGCCAAGTAATAACACCTTCCAAGTCTCTATTTCGAATTGAAAGCATAGTTCCACATATTTTCCTAAGGAAGCAATCAGTTGGAGCAGTATGAAAGAACACTGTTGAAGGAATCTGTGCAGCTTTGATAGCTGCACTGATAGCTGAACTGGAAATAAGAATAGCCTCGAAGTCAGTAGATCTGATATGGGAGCAATCTAAACTGGTTGTGCACCACTGGATGCATCAACATTAAGAAAGAAATTTATCAGGAAAAACGAAAATAGGATACACAGAGAAACTGTGTATAGAAGACAAAACTTTGCAAAAAAAAATGAGGAGAAAAAATGTTTAATCACAAGTGTGAGCACAGTTGGGGGAACCACACTGTTAGAAAAACAGAAATTGGAGGGCTGTTCAAAGCAAGACAATAAGGAAACAACACAATCTCCAAGAAGGACAGGAAAGAGATTAACTACTGCAACCTCAAGTGCCATTCTTCACACTGTGCATCTTTGGATAAGATTAAAACAGATGGTCAATGCACTAACTTAAAATAGTTTCTCAAAAGTCATTCAGGGGCTGCACCTAAAGAGTAGATCTAATAAGTCTATTCAGTATTAACTGAAATATGGTGTCTTATTGGAGAGGACCTGTAAGAGGATAGCTCTGTGTATTAGTACAGGACACTCACTCTGCAAAGAGGGAAGGAGTACAAAGAGAAATTTGCAGTATGTCAGATTGAACTAACCTTTGAGACAGAGTGTACTTTTCTGAAAATATTTAAAGCAGAGAAGAATGATAAAGCCAGGATGTGGAAATAAGACATCCTGGCAAAGGCTGTAAAATGCTTACAACAGCAATTGCTGCACAAGTATCACGCATACTAAAACTCCAAAGAGGACTGACATTGGTCATTTAAGAGATCTGTTGTCTGAACTGATGAAATCACTGTTGTGGGAAGCATGAAATATAACCAAATCATTTCCATGTCAGGATACTTTCACTTGCCTACTAGCACTGAAAAAATAACCCTTTGTCTCTAGTTTTAATCTTTTTTTTTTTTTTTAAACTCAAGGTGTTTTAACTGTTTCATGGATATCTGCTAAGACCTTTTGTTTACCTGATATCCAAAGAGATGTGATGCCACATATACAAAAGAAGGAACCATGGTCACTGCAGCAAAAATGATAAACCTTTTCATTGTTTAACTATTTAGAAAGTGACAGCTATAATAATAACCACAGTACAAGTCTTGCAGAAAACTTCCTTTTTAGCTAACAGTTTCAGTAATTCAATATTACAGAATTAGCCATGAAAACAAAACCATGTAATTGATTTATTCCATTCACTTCCCAGAACAAGTTTCTGCTTTATATTCAATATTAGTGAGATAAACCATACCCAATCGCAAAGTATTAATGACTACATGCACAGGTATTATAAAAATGCTCTCTTAATTTCTTCAGAGTTTTTTGCAAGGCATGCAACTACTCAAGTAAAATTAAATCACCATCCACAACTTTTTATGGACACAAATATCAAGATTAATGTAAAGTAAGATTAAAGTAGTTAATGGCATGCATTACTAAGATAATAATCCAAGATTAATGATAAGTAAATAAGATTATTAAATACGCAATGTGGACCTTGCAGCAATGAAAGGCTTATTAAGAAGATACCTAGTTATTTGCCTTTCAGTAGAAGAGTCTTGCTCAGTCTTTTGTTCACTATAAGCCATATATTAAAGAGAATGGATAACTAACAGTTTTAGCTTATTATTGTTAAGCAAATAGTCTGTCCATTTCATTAATGGCTTTACTTACAAACACCTCTTTCTTATAAATTTTTGCTCTGTCTAGTTAGTGCTCCCCCCTTAACTTTAGCTCAGTGAAAACATGCTGTCAATCCCTGCCGCTTCATCTCCCTATTATACAAAAGATTGGAAAGGAATGCTAAAACGAGATCTTCCTGTGGTCAAATCTTTTCTTACTGAATGTTGCTGATATTGAGAGCTTTGTAGCTCTTCCTCATTTCCTGAATGACCTGCTTTCATTTCCGTGCAGCAGGTAATGTAGCAGTGATCAATGTAGAGAAGGGGTATCCCAGATGTTTGGTCATGTCTATGCTGAGCTTTAGTTACAAAATAATAAATACAGTAAGCTGTAAGAACAGATCTCATTTGCAATAACCTCTGATCAGGCACACAGGCATGCATACCTGACCCCTTCTTCTCCTCTTTACTTTCCTTATAGTGTTTTGACTCTGTACTTTCAGTTTCATGTGAAACGGGAGCACCTCTCCTACGAGGACAGGCTGAGAGAGTTGGGGCTGTTCAGCCTGGAGAAAAGGAGGCTCTGGGGAGACCTTATAGCGGTCTTCCAGTACTTCAAGGTATTGGGGCCTACACAAAAGATGAGGAGAGACTGTTCAGTAGGGCCTGTTGTGACAGGACGAGGGGTAATGGTTTTAAAATAGAGGGGGGTAGATTTAGATTAGATATTAGGAAAAAATTTTTACACTGAGGGTTGTAGAACACTGGAACAGGTTGCCCAGAGATGTGGTGGATGCCCCATCCCTGAAAACGTTCAAGGCCAGGCTGGATGAGGCTCTGAGCAACCTGATCTAGTTGAAGAGGAGGATTGGACTACATGACCTTTGAAGGTCCCTTCCAACCCTAACCTATGATTCTAAAATGTGCCCCATATTCTTTCAATTTTTTTTTTCTCCTGATCTGACTTGATTTTAAGTCCTGATTTCTAACTATACTACTCTGTTCCCATTCCCCAGATTCTGAACAAGCACTGTTTTTTCCTGCTCTCCTAGTTGGAGTCTTGGTGAACATTAACAATATCAGCAGTGTATATAGCCAACTCGGTATATTACTTCAGTTCTGCTATTACCATCAGATATACATCTTTCTACCTCTTACTGCTATGAATATTCCTGATTAGATAAAAGAATTCTGAATAATATCATACAATCTTTGTGGAACCCCAGATTTTATGTCACTGAATGTTTGTATTTACAGAGTGTCCGCAGATATGCATAATTTACTCATGTCGTTGCAGTGAAGGAACAAGCGTACAGGTATGTCTTAAAGTGCTAATGCTTAGGATGCAGTCTGACTATTAATGCTCTGCTGTAGCAAGGAAGTGTTTCTGGATCAAGGTCAACGTAAACCCTATGAATCAGCATTTATAAATCTGACCTGCTGAAATTAAACTAGGTTTTGTTACTTATGTGAATTTGTCCAACAGAAATAAGCCAGTAAAGCTTTGAAAGCCTCTTGTGGAATCCACAGTCACTCTATTAAGCTTTGCTAAAACAGGATTTCTGAGATGGGTTCCCTGGTAGGTGCCTGTGGTTCCTGTTTTTGATGAACACAGACCTACATCCAGTTCTGCAAAACAAAGCTGAAAAGGCAAATAAGGAAATCTTTTCTTTCTACGGACATAATTCAGAAAATTATCAATAGCAAAAGGAAATGTTCCAAGTTTGGAAAAAAATACTTCTTATTCTCTTCCTTAATCATTGTAGCAATTGCGGATTTCAGTGTTTCATGGGAAGATATTTTTATTTACTCTCCAGTTTTCAAATACAAAGTATGGAAACCAAGGTCATACCAAGTAATTGCATACCATGGCATGGTATAGCCATTCTTTATATTTTTCAGTATAAAATTATAAAATAAATTATATTTAAAACGGCATCAGATGAATCAACATCTGCTAGAAAGTTTGCACTTGATTCTTAGACTTTCACAAACCCCAAATTTGGTGGATGGCTCTCCACCTTAGATAAAAAAAGGTATATCAAACCCACTTAAGAGGAATTCATTATAGTTTAACTGAGCTTGACTACAATGGATGAGAAGCTTAAAACTTCAATTCAGAAACACAGTAAACTAAGCTTTAATAACTAGAGAATACTATTTCTCTAATACTTCAAAATAAAAAGTAAAGAGCAAGGAAAAGTGAAAAAAGCGTGAAAGTGGTAACCTGTGTGGCTGTCTCTTGCAGTCTGTCAGATGCCACATCAAACTTGACAAACAATACTTAAAATGTGAATCACATTTTCAAAACACTATTAGAGGCAGTCAGAATCAACTCACCCTAATAACTTACAAGATTTTAGAATCATAGAATCACAGAATGGTTAGAGTTGGAAGGGACCTTCAAAGGTCATCTAGTCCAACCCCTCTGCAAGGAGCAGGGACATCCCTGACTAGATCAGGTTGCTCAGAGCCTCATCTAACCTGGCCTTGAACGTTTCCAGGGATGGGGCATCCACCACCTCTCTGGGAAACCTGTTCCAGTGTTCTACAACTCGCATTGTAAAAAATTTTTTACTAATATCCAATCTAAATCTACCCCCCTCTATTTTAAAACCATTACCGCTCATCCTGTCACAACAGGCCCTACTGAACAGCCTCTCCCCGTCTTTCCTGTAGGCCCCCTTGAGGTACTGGAAGACCGCTATAAGGTCTCCCTGGAGCCTCCTCTTCTCCAGGCTGAACAGCCCCAACTCTCTCAGCCTGTCCTCATAGGAAAGGTGCTCCAGCCATCCTATCATCTTCGTGGCCCTCCTCTGGACCCTCTCCAACTCGTCCATGTCCTTCTTATGTTGGGGGCTCCAGAACTGGACACAGTACTCCAGGTGGGGTCTCACCAGGGCAGAGTAGAGGGGCAGAATCACCTCCCTCGACCTGCTGGCCACGGTCCTCTTGATGCAGCCCAGGATGCGGTTGGCCTTCTGGGCCGCAAGGGCGCATTGCCGGCTCATGTTGAGCTTCTCGTCCACCAGCACTCCCAAGTCCTTCTCCTCAGGGCTGCTCTCCATCCATTCTCCACCCAGCCTGTATTTGTGCCTGGGATTGCCACGACCCAGGTGCAGGAGCTTGCACTTGAAAACAATGTAGTATGTGCTGACAAGTATTGACTGTATAGTAAAGCCCAGGATGCACGATTAATTACATCTGTAAAGAACACGAAAGATAAAGAAACTAAAAGCACAAAAAGTGCTGCAGACAACTGAAAGACACATGGAGAAATAAGAATGGCAGATAAGAGTTACTGAAGTTAGGACACATAGCTTAATTATGCTATCCTCACGAAAAATACCATAAGATCATTAGCAGCCAGCAGGGATAAGTACCTCAGTTTTATTACTCACAAGAAACATTTAAGATATGTGAACATATGTTTTAAAATGTCAGTGCCTCATTCTGACCTCTTCTTAGGCTGTCATAATTTGTTACTCTTGTATCCTAATACATTTTAATTTCTGCCATGTTCTGGAAACTTCCTACAGCACAATATTCACAACAAAATCCTGAAGTGTAGATGGTGTCACATTAATTCCCAAATATACTGCTCTAACAAAATTTAGGACTGTAACCCAATTCAAAGACATGGAGTTTATTTCCATCTATGACTATGAACAGGCTCATGAGCCACAGGACGCCTACTGACCATGCTGGTGCTGCTGCTGTAGTAGCCTAGTCCTGTGGGGCTCTCCAGGAAGGTGTCCCTGGGGGGAGTGTTCAAATTAAGCTTTAAAAATGGCTCCATTCTCCACTGTTGTCTAAGGTGTGCCAACGCTGGACTCTAAACAGGACCTCCTCTGCCACAAAATTTAACCAACAAACTAATGAGTAATACTTCCCTCACGCTTCCTTTGTCTGAACCATACATCCCACTACAATATAGCCCTTTGAGATGGTCAGCTAACATTCATTTCACCACGGCAGCATGCTCTAACAAGGTGACAATCATGACGCACTGGCAGGGCAAACGAGGAGCTTGGAGGAACAGAGGAATGATCAACAGCCATGATACTGAGCACTCAGTTCAGCTTACAGACTGTGATCACAGGAAGAGTCTGCTATATGCTCTGGAGAGAACCAAAGAACCTCACGCCTGCCACACCTTGGTAAATCTGGGATCATTACCATTTTCCAGAGGTAGGCTGCTCAAGTCTGGGTTGCTAATACCAAGATGCAAAAGGCTTCTTTTAAGGTCCTGAGCCTCAAAGTTATGTGAGCAGAGAGAAAGCACGCAGATTTCCAGGATCTAATCTGCCTATTTGGTCCAGATATAGGTAGCCAGTGCCTTCCAGACACTGACTGTGCAAACACTTCTAGACTTCCTCTGAAAGGGTGAGCTTCCTCTCCTTTTCACTTCCTAGAGTACAGCATTTGCACACAGGCCGATTTTTATTTCAAACAAAAGAGATCTAAATAGAAACTTCTGCAGCTAAAAGTAGCAATCTTGTTGCATAAGACTAAAAGATTAAATTTACCTTCGACAAATCAGGAGATCCAGAATAACCTTTTTTAATTTGAAGATACTCTGAAAATAGCATCTTTGGTACATTTTTAAGCTTCAAGTCACCTGCACATGATCCTCCCTCCTCTCTCACCCCCACTGCTACCTTTTTTACCGAGAAAGACTTAAAACTTGGCACACTACAAGTATGGTTAACTTTTGATAGGGATATATAAAAATAGTTCACCGAGGTATCTCTCACTGTAAGGCACAGCGATTTTTTGTGTATAGCAGTAACTATAGCTTCACATACAAAAATTGAGGTCTCTTCTTTTCATCTCTCAATGAAGAAAGAAAGAGCTCCCCTGGCTACGATCTGCTTTGAAGAATATTGAGACTATTACATTTGAGCACACCAAATATACTATAGTGAACGGAGATAGATCAGCAGCCTAAGACCACACCACTGTTTAATTATGAACATTTCCACTTATCACGTCTTTGCAAGATTTGTTAGATCTAGGATAAGACAGTGCAATGGAAGGTTTGAGAATTAGCCCTGGAACTTGAAAAAGGCAAAAACATATTAGAGTTTAAATCTCCATCATACATCACTACAATCCATTTCTATCCTTCCGTTAATTTCTACCGTTTCAAAAGAGGTAAGAAGCCGAATATGCACCATGCCTATAATTACCTTAAGCAAGTAAAATCATGCTAAATGCTGCACTTAGTAGGGAAAATTAAACTAGCTCCTTAAAAATTACTTTTTTTTTTTCACTGTAAAAGAAATCATAATGTGGTGGGGCTGTTTCAGAACTGTATTATGTACAAGACCCTGTACAGAGGAGTAACCTCAAATAACTTCTCTTCTGGAGGCTGATTAGTTCAGACAGCCTAAGGAAACAATAGGAAACCTGAAATGACAGGCGTTGGTACCATCTGCTGCTCTGGAGGAGAAGGAGACAAACAACTGATCCTCAGACTCATGTGTGGTGAAAAGCCACCTACCTGCACGAGATTTTCTGTGGGATGAAGCTGGGCAGGCTAGCTATCAGTATACACACATATAAAACCAATCACCCACCCAGCTCCAACTTTATGAAGCTGGTTAGGCAGAGGACAATATTGCATAGCTCTTGTGGATGCCTTCTGATCATGAAGGATTCTCATTTCCTTTGATGGAAGAAGAGTGATTAGATCCCGACTGATTAGGATGGCATTACGGGAACCATAACATATATATTATATTATTATTATATATATATATCTGGTGTGCACCTGAGAAGGGGAAGAGTGTGCTTGGACAAAGGCTTGCCAGACTTGTCCGGAGGGCTTTAAACTAGTGTTGCTGGGGGAAGGGGAGCACAGTTCAGCCCACTGCTGTCAGCATGGTGCCAGTGCCAGCACCAACGGTCCAGAAGCTGAGGAAGAATCGCAGATAAGTGCAAATGAACTTAAACTGTGGTCCAAAAGAACTCCTGTCACTCCAGCCAACAAGTCGGCTTTGTCGGAGGCCCAGCTGAAGTGTCTCTATACCAATGCATGCAGCATGGGAAATAAACAGGAAGAGCTGGAGATGCGTGCACATGCAGGGCTACGACCTTGTTGGTATCACAGAGACGTGATGGGATGACTCGTACGACTGGAGTGTCAACATGGAGGGGTATAGACTTTTTAGAAAGGACAGGAAGGGGAGACAAGGAGGGGGTGTCGCTCTCTACATCAGCAACTGGCTGGAGTGCATGGAGCTCCACCTGGGGATGGAGGAGGAGCTGACAGAGAGCTTATGGGTCAAGATCAGAGGACGGGGACGGACAGGGGATGTTACGGTGGGGATCTGTTACAGGCCGCCTGGCCAGGAGGGCAGAGCAGATGAGGCGCTCTATAGCCAGATAGGAGCAGCCTCACGGTCACAAGCCCTGGTCCTCATGGGAGACTTCAACCACCCTGACATCTGTTGGAGAGACAACACGGCAGGGCACAGGCAGTCCAGGAGGTTCCTGGAATGCATGGATGATAACTTCCTCCTGCAGGCGATAGAGGAGCCAACAAGGAGGGGTGCCATGCTTGATCTTGTGCTCACCAACAGGGAGGGGCTGGTGGGGGAAGTGAAACTGAAGGACAGCCTGGGCTGCAGCGACCACGATGCGGTGGAGTTCAAGATCCATGGGGCAGCGAGGAAACTACACGGCAAGCTCTCAGCCCTAGACTTTAAGAAGGTGGACTTCGGCCTCTTCAGGGACCTGATGGGCAAAGTGCCATGGGAGGCAGCCCTGGAGGAAAGAGTGGCCCAGGAAAGTTGGTCCACATTCAAGGAGCACCTCCTCCAAGCTCAGCAGAGATGCATCCTGATGAAGAACAAGGTGGGCAAAAAGGCCCTGACTTTGCCAGAATTTGACAGACATGCAGAAACTAGGAGATGAAACAGACTTAGGAATAAACAAACAAAAAATGGATTTCAAATGAAAGAAAACTGTGGAATTCTTTAAAAATAGAGGGAGGTAGATTTGGATTGGATATAAGGAAAAAAATTTTTATAATGAGGGTGGCAGAACACAGGAACAGGTTGCCCAGAGAGGTGGTGGATGCCCCATCCTTGGAAACATTCAAGGCCAGGTTGGATGAGGCTCTGAGCAACCTGATCTAGTTGGAGATGTCCCTGCTTCTTGCAGGGGGGTTGGACTACATGACCTTTAAAAGTCCCTTCCAACCCAACCTATTCTATGATTCTAAAAAGAAACAGTGGTATCCTGACGGTATCTTCTGTTGGGAACACAGGAAATCTCTTTATCAGTGAAATTCTTATTTTCAGTGCAATGTCCTGAAGTCCAAATGACATGAGTTCTAGCTGTAACTGATTTCTCCTATTTATGGCTGAATGGCCCACTTCTCCTTTAATATCAAACTCTGCCAAGGGATGTTACTTCTCTGCAGCAGAACTCATTTCAACATGCTGTCAAGAGGACATCCTAGAAAATTATCTGTAGAATTTGCTTAGTTTAGAATGGAAAGTTGTCTTGAAAAACTTCCTGTAAATATCAGCTCAGCGTCCAAATGCAGCCAAAAAGGCAAGTAGAATGCTAAGAATTACTACAGAGTTAAGTAAGAAACAAAGATTTTGGAAGTAACATTTTTCCAATACAGATATCCATAGTGCCTCACATTTCAATATAGCATATATTTCTTCCTAGCTTATCTCAGGCTAAAAGGGTCTCGGAAGGGGACAGCTAAGAGGCAGTACAATGCAAGCTTATAAAATGAATGATGTGGTAAAATGGAACTAGGAACAACTAGGCATCATTCTCACAGTACAAGAACTAAAAAGAATCCACTGCAGTCACCAGGCAGCACGGTCAAAACAAAAAGAAGTCCTTCCTCATGCTCTTCTACTACAGACATCATTATCTTTGGGATTTGGGGGGAAGGAGGGAGGTGGGGGAGCAAAAAGCAAAAGAAAGTTCAAAACAAAGTAGAAAAAATACAGGGAAGATAAACATGGGTGCAGCCTCTCGATCAAGAATGTCTTAAACTATTGATGGCTGGAAAGTAGCTCAGGGAAATACTGTCCTGCATTTAGCCTGTTTCTTGAACGCTTTCCCTAAGCATCTGTTGGATGCCATTGTTGGCTGTGTACTTCACGCATGAATGTCACCAGTGGGTCTCACAGTACCGAGAAAGATGAGCCATGCCAGTCTGCTGATCTGGACCATTAGCTGACCTGGAGATAAGGCAGGTGGCAGGTCAAGCCATGAGATGAAGTCATTGGTCAGGGTCAGGGATTGAATCAGCAAGGCACATGGCCAGGCACTGGCAGAGCTGAGCTGAGACAAAGATGAGAAGGGAAACCTAAAAGCAAAGTGGTGGGGAAGCTGTTGTTTCTCACAGCTTTTCTTTACAAAGCTCTTCCCACACAGCTCTTGTATTCAAGGCTAGGCAGCTGTAGCAAAAACTAGCTCTGAGACCAGGCAACCAAACCCCTAAGGGTGAAAGGGTGAAAGGCTGCACTCAGGACTGTGGTAGTTGTTTGTATCGGGGTTCCCATGCTCCACCAATGCATTTAGTGCTATGTAAACTTCCTATTACATTTCAAACACACAAAATCTACTTACTTTTTAAGTGCTGAACTCCATTTACCTAAGAATTAGACTTAACCTCCTTGTATTCAGGGCACACATTTCTGCTCCACTGTCATGATAACACTGGTTTCAGTAGTATTTTTTATCTTCATTTAGAAAAAGCATGTTATGATAATGGCTGATGTGTTTCCTTTTATCACTTGTAGCCTGTCATTATGACCTGCTACGCTGTTGGTGGACATAGCCTTTGAAACACATTCCTTTCAGAAAACTGACAGAACAAACTTCAGGTCAAAATATATGACATTCTTAATTGGTCGAACATTTAATTAACCATTAGTTCATTTCAAGAACAGCAAACACAGGTTGTTGGTTATTTTTTTTTCCTGTCCAAGGGATGTGTTTTGTTTTAATTAAATTCTAAACTGGTAGAAACAGATCTGTTACTGAGATGATGGGTGCCTCTGCCAATCTTTTAATGTACAATTACATTCATTTTGGCCTTCAAGTCTGACAAATACAAAAGCATTCTCTCATTCAGATTTCATTATTATCCCTACTTGTCTATTAGCAACTGCCTTCTTCAAAGAAACCCACAGAACTAGAGTTTTTAAAGATGTAGGGTTCATTAAGTACTCACAATTCTTAGAACGTTCCTTGAGTTTTTATGGTTCAGTAAATTCACTCTCAGCTGCCAAAATGCCTTCAGATTCTCCTGTTCTTAACAGAACTGCCATCAGAGTTTTAACATGTGAAAATTGCTTTGTTCTTTATATGTTATATGGCCACAATAATTACTTGGAAGTTGGTACTTTTTTTAAAAAATACACCGAGGTGTTCCCATTGGGAACAGAGTAAACTGCGTATTATTTGTACCTTCACTTCACCTCTCTTCACACTGATTTGTCTTTTGCTGTGAAAAGAGGACATCTAACAAGACCCTGTATATTATTCTTGCCACAGTAAGGTGAAAGAAGAATGAGCAGGAACCTCACACAACTCCCTAAAGATGTCACAGTGATGGAGGGGACAGCTTAGTTATAGGATACAAGGAACTACAAAGCTGAAGGAAAAAAGAAGAAAATCATGTTTATTATGTTGGTGATAACTGCTGAGTCAAAGAGGTTGTGAATAAACTTCTAACTCTTAATATTTGATAGAGAAGGAACTAAAGGCTTTGGAGAAATCAGTTTCAATGGAATATACAACATCCCTCAGCCTGTAGCATTTATTATTGTCTCTTCAACAGTCTGCATTCCCTCTGTCTTCAATGAAGAGTATAAGATAAGCAGAATTTAGAGCAAGAGTCTCTGAATTACCTTCTAAACTATATTGTTCTACACTAATTGTGGCAGAAGTCCATGGAAACTAGCTGGCAGATCTAGTTAGCTAAAATAGATTATCATAATTGGTGTGAAAACACATCTCACTCTGCAAAGTGTGAGACCAGACTGGAAAGAGATTCATATGGAACTGTGGAGAGGGAATTGCAGGCATCTTTTGGGGGAAAAAAAAAATAAAAAATGCATATATATTCAATGACTTGAGAAAACAAAACAACCTCTATTACTATAAACAGCCTGCCTGACAAATGCTGAAATATGTCAATGGTTTATAAGAAATGCATATTTTCTCCTCTCATCTAAAACAATCTCAGAAATTTTACTTACTGAAAATTACTTCATGCTAGTGAGTGCCTGTGTGCTTAGGATTAGCAGGGTTCAAAAGGACTTGTGCATTTAAAATTTTTAACATTTTAAAGTTTTTCACTGTGATAAAAGGCCTTGTATATGGACAATTACATACTAAGCTGAGGGCAGATAACAGAAAGTACAGCTACATGTTAATGAGACTTAGAAACAAAATATGTCAAGTTGTGAAATTCACAAGATTGGGTGGATTTTACCACTTCAATAATATGAGTGAAATATAACACATATATTATATATTTCTTATCTGTGAACACAGAATAGGCTGGTTATAACAGGAGAGATTGTACAGTGCAGATTTGACATATGCCATTTTTAAATAATAGCAAGAGGAATGGATAGAAGATTATATACCTTTGTTTCAGTAGATATGAAGATGATGAAATCTGGCTATTTTATCATCAACATTACAAATGTTATCCACTGGTTATTGGCATTAATTTAAACATAATGGCATGACGCAGTTGGAGCCTAGCAGCACCAAGATCATTATGAAGACAGATGTTGGGCTGAGGGCACATTTAATTAGATTAGCTAGCTACATTACTGAGTGAATTACTATTTCTGCTTGCTCTGACTAACAAATGGCTTCAGAATGTTGTTAACCACTCATTCTTTTGCATGCTGCTTTTAGCAAATACTGCATTCATTTGTAATCCACATTCTCTAACTTAGACACTAGAATCTGGCCTCTAAATAGGATTGGTGGTAGCAACTGTGAAAAGGATGTAGAAAGATGTCTCAAATAAAATCAGGCTGTAATTCCATTAAGAGTAAAAATGCGAGAAAGCAGTGCTTTGTTAATGATAAATTTTTTCACAATGTCTACTTTTAACAACTATCTTTGGGAAAGACAATGGTGAATTCTAGCTAGAAATTTCCACCTACTTTGCTGTTGCTTTCCATCTACTTATTTACCTACCTATCTGTCTACCGATCTTCATTTAGAAATTTTTTAACAAATATTGTGAACATTGTGTTTTCTCATTGGGTTAGACCAAAGATCCAACTAGTGCATAAACCTGCCTTCTGCAGTGGGCAGTTGCACATGTTATGGAAAAACAGATACTACATGAAAGGCATGTTGTAAAGTCATCCTTGCTTTGACATCTGCCTGTTTCTGACATCTGACACTTATCATGGAGGTAAATCTTCAGGCACTATACATACTATTCTATTAGCATGAAAGCTCAATGTGGACAAATAAAAACTGAGGCAGAAAAAGTAGTAAGAATTTTTGAAAATGTTACCTTGCCACTTGAAGATTATTCTAAATAAAAGCATTTGGCATTATTGTTGGACAGTATCTTAATCTTTTATGATTCTTTTTGTCAAAGAGGAAACACATCCAAAGTAAAACAATATGGGCAGAAAAACACTGCTTTGTATCACACAGCTGTGCTCACCTTCAGCACTCCTTTGGGTTTCACTAAGTCTTTTCATCCCCATGTCAGGAAAGCAAATAAGGTTAATGGATTATGTATTTTCCTAAGTTTCTCAGCTTGGTAATACTGCCCTTTAAAATATGAAGCAGACTCTCTGATGTCATATAAATAATAGTTTACCAGAGACCTTCAACAAGGTGGTGGATGCCCTTGCCTTTGGCTGTATTTTCCTGAGTATGTCAGACAGGCACAAGAAGAATTGCTCTGTAAAACAGGTGATTAAACAAAAAACAAAAGAAAAAAAAGTATCTACCACCCCATCCTGCCCCACTCCCACCCCAGCTTTTTCCATGAATACAAATAAAACTGATGGAAACTGAAACTGATGGGCAAGAATGATAAACCATTAAAGTAATGCATTACAAAATAATGCTGTTATCACCACACGTACTTTTCTAAATTTTCTAGAGGTGTGCACTGTTCTGTCAGATGAAGGCAGGATTGTTTTTTGAATTTTCCTCTTGACATTTGCAGACTGTTAAGTACCACCAGAAAGTAATTATTGTTACTCAGCCTTGTTTTGAACCTTGGGCAGGGTAACGTAGCTTTTATTTCTATCAGGAAGTACTGCTAACCCTCGTTCTATTTTTGAGATTTCTTGCTTTCTTTTACTGTTAGAGATGCCAGCTTTATCAGCATCTCTCTTTGACAGAAGCTTTGAAAGCTTTTTTTAGTATTATGATTCAGTAACTTAGTTCTGCCAACCAGCTCTTCAGGTATCTGTATCAATAGATTTTTTCCAGATTCCCAAGTAAGTAGAAACCAGTTGAAAAAAAAAATTCTGAGTGGTGAAAACATGGCTGAGATTGAAGTCTGCTTCAAAAAATACATACTGACTCATTCAACTGGCTTCAGTAGCCCCACTGCAAAGCACAGTTGAGGCCCTCAGCCACGGGCAGGTGCCTCAGGGAAAGCATAGCTAAGAAAATGCAAAATGCTACCCAGCAGTGAGGGGTGAGGGAAAAATGGGGGTGGGATCAAAGGCAAGGTGTTTTAGGTTTTTCATCTTTGTTTCTCACCATCCAACTCTATTTTAATTGGCAACAATTTAAATTAATTTACCGCAAGTTGAGTCTGTTTTACCTGTGACAGCAACTGGTAAGTGATCTGTCTTTATCTCACTCCACGTGCTTTTCCATGTTATTTTCTCCCCTTGTTGTCTTGAGGAGGGGTAGTGAGAGACCAGCTATGTGGGCATCTCACAGCCAGCCAAGGTCAACTCACCATGTTTACATCAACAGATCTTCTGACAACAATGAGAATTTTCAGCTGAACAAATAGTAAACAAAGCTTTGTTTATCCTTTAATGTCCATGTAATTTTTATTCCCTTATACTCATAGAATCTTATTTTTTAAAAGATGATGAAAATGCTTGAGGACTTGAGTTTGAGATATAAAGATGATGTATAGTTATTCTCAACTTCAGCTGGGATTATACGTGCTTAGTGCCTTGAAAAAGACAGCTCTCAGCATTATATTAGCTAAAAGAAATATCTGAAAGATATCTCACCCATTATAAAATGTATAATATTAAGGTGTAAGATTAATCCATTTTGCTTACATCTAGCAAAGTAGAAAAAATGCCTTGGATGGAAAGAAGAATTCGTAAATACAACACAGTTGAGCAGCAAGGGCTTGAAACAGAGTCAAAAACGTTACTTAAAAGTAAAGCTTAAGTAAGTTGCAGTAGGAATGATGTAGCATTCCCTGAGAATATAACTAAGGCTAGCTCAGAATATTTTGGATCAGAACTGAACACTAATATAACTCTATTTACAAGACAAGGGGTGAATTTCTTCATGTAACTATATCAAAAGAAGACAGACTCTTAGATCTGACACCATTTACATCACACTGCCGCCAAATTTCTTGGGCAACAAAAGTGATGGAAAACAGAGAAAGAGTATCTCCCTGCTAATACCACCTGTAACAATTAAGGTGAGAAAGTATTTATATATTATCTTTATAGCTTAAATTGAGAAATCATTAATTATCTAGTGACTGGATGTGAGTTTTCAATCACATTTCATATAATTTAGAAAAAAAATAGCATATATGCTACAATGAATACGAATTAATGAATGAAAGACAGGAGTTATTATATACAGACCATATGAAAACTATGATATGTGCTTTGGGAATCTCAAAATCAACCACAAAAATTTGATTGAATGTGGAAATACGTAACAGAAGGAATACTTTTTCAGAGTAATCAACAAGACAGAATCTGAGTATGTGTCAGTCTAGTAACAGAAAAAATAAGTGTTCTCTTCAGTTAACAGTCCAAAACTTATCACCGCTACCCTGTTGTTTTGAAGAGTAGCAGCTCATACTAAGAACCACTGGAAGACAACCTCTATAAATGGCGGCAATTGTTTGAATCTTTTGTGACATTTATGCCAGCAAGTGTCCAATAAAAACCTTTTGGGAAAAGATCTACTGGATTTCAGGAATGTCTTTCACCTTACTAAGCCTCTGCTTTCCAACTGAGAGATGCAACACAGACATGGAGATCACAACCTTCCTCTGGGGGACTTCACAACACACAGACAGCTGCAAACAAAGTGGTGATGGAAGGTGTTGCCTTTACAGAAGAAAGATCCATAAAGACTTTCAGCTCTCAAGCAAAAGAAGCTCAGTTCTGCCAGCTATTCTTGCAGCACAGGTTGAAGATGAACCCACCAGTTAATGGAGGCTGGATGACGAGATAGGGGAGTCCTAACTGGATACTTTAATTAGGAGCTACACAAAGTGCTGACATGGTTTTGGACTGCACAGGGCTGTAGTCAGCCGAAAGGGCCCCTTCAGAAGACTCCACTGCTTCCCTACTGAACCAGACTGAGTCTCTGTGTGCCTGGCTCTGCTACAGCATTTTGCTGGGAAGCAGCTCGGGCAGTCAGTGTTAAGGTATCTGTCAAAAAGGAGAGGGCACCTGAGGGCAAAAGAAGAGGTGGGTGTGAGAGGGCGAGCAGTCCAAAGGACTGGATCCCACAGAGCCCTTATCAGATCAGAGGATGGGCTGGGAACACAATGGGAATATTACTGGTTAGGAAATTTTGGCATACATAGCACAGAACTGTGACTCCACTACAGTGATACCACTGTATGTTATTTGTCACCAGCTGTTAAAGACACTCTTCCCGTCATTTGTGTATAGAAAACACAGTAGACAATGTTTGTTTCCATGTTGGAAACCATACTATTGAGCATCACTGCAAGCAGACAAAGGCTCTCAAGCAGAGAGAAAAAAAACCTCACCAGCAATTATGCAGACAACTATAGCTTTGTAGCAACTAACCTCTAAATGATGTGCTTTACTTCAAATGGATAAATTTAGAAATTTTTAAGGAGCTTATCACAATAGAAGCAATCACAATATAGAATCATAGAATGATAATAGAATGTGATAAGCTCCTTAAAAATTTCTTTCTAAAGGTATATGCTCTGCATAACACATGATACTTTAGATCCAATTTTGCGTTCAGATACCAGGATTTACTTCACATGGAACTTAAAAAAAAAAAAAATTACACCTACATACTAAGAGATGAAATGGGCAACGTGATGAAATCCTGAGCTCAGCAATGTTAACAAGGACAGAATTCCACTAAGCATATCTCAACTTCCTTGTCTTTATCTTTTAGTTCGGACAAACCAACCCATTAATTCTCTGTTACTCCTCTGCTCTTAGTTTATTACATATAAATTTTGCAGTTACTGCAACAGGCTGCTTGCTAGGCTTCCATCCTGTTCTCTTAGATCTGAATAATGTAACACTTCATGTCACTGACAACATCAGAATTGTCGCACACAGCTGAATACCAATACAGGTTAAATAGGGAGGAACTATTATTTTCATAAGATTTGCTTTTTTACCCTAGAGGACTAAAAGTAAGGAAGCATATTATCACTTCATTCAAAAAATACAAATGTAGTAACCTAAATGTTTAATAGTTTTCATTGCTCTGAGGTTATGTCAAGAGCAGATGATCATCCTGTGATTTAACTTATATCGACAAATCCCATTGTTCATTTACTTTTCCTTCTGTTTTAGTACAGTTCTGTGGATATTAAAATGGTCATTATCTACCCACAGGCAGTTTCAAAATATCCACAGGCATCTTGCTTAGCTACAAGCAGCCTTGCTTGAGGTTTTGGAAGAAAGTAGTGCCATACAGAGATGCAAAACCTATAATATGTATATAGAAAAAAATCTGTCATTTTGAGATATTTCAACCTGTAAGACATATGCTAGACGTCTAAAGCTGCCAGTAGTATAACAGCCTTAATGTTCCCACAAATTCTACACAAGAACTCCCTAGTAGAAACACATTGCTTAAGGCAGTTCCATATAAGACAGCAGTTTGAAAGATAAATGGATTCCTGGGCTGAAACTGACATTTTTTTTCCTAAGTATGAGTGATTATAGCATAATTTCATAAGCTGCTAGCAAAGACTTTACAGTCCCAACCAGTAATATAAGTAGATACTGTGACTTACTAAGATCAGTTTTCCAAACTGGGAAGAAAAGTATGAACATATCTAAACGAGAAACTAGTACTGGCAAGATTTTTTAGGGTAAGTGGCAAGGAAGAGTCTGCACCTTGCATGACAGATCCGCTTCTGTGGAACCACAAATCTAGTTAACAGAAGTGATGGTGTCATCATCATACAGGTTCAAGTGCTCAGCTTAGTTAAACAAGACATTTTTAAAAAAAAAAAAAAAAAAAAAGAGTTGAGATCACTATTCAAATGCTTCTGTGAGAGACTTGAATAGAGCTATTACCAATGCCATAACAGGAACTGTTCAAAATAAAAATGTACAAAGTTCCTACTAACTACCCAGACAAAAGTGTTGTTGATAAACTTATATGACTATGTGACTGTTTGTAACAGCTAGGAGAGGATGCTATGAAAATTTACCTAGATTTCTTAGTAAAATGAACTCATTTGAACAATTTGTATTCTAACACCACTTAAACGCAAGTTCTTTGAATAAAATCTTTAGCTAAAAGGACAGTAGTGTGGAATCCAGCAATGGAGAAGTCTAGATTTCTTCAGATAAAAATTCATCTCAAAACCTGCTGTTTCATATAAGAAAGGGAATGTAAGTCCCATGTGTATAGCAGAAGACGACTGTAGAAAGAAGACAATGCACTTAATTGTACAGGATTAGCAAGACCTTTACTTAAAGTCCTGTTCCTAGTTTTGTTTGCTACACTCAAAATCCTGTCATAAGCAAGAAAGAATGCATCTTACAAGTAGAGGTAAGAATTTCTTGTCAGTCCAGTTGATGTTTAACAGTATAATAATTCATGTTGCCAAATAAAACAGCAAAATTCCATGAATAATAAATTTATTATCCAAACCTTCCTAATACCTATCCTTCTTCCTGGTAATTATGCTCATCTTCCCCCTCTCCATCTGGGTTGTCAGTCTGACACTTCAGTTTTCCTTAAGAATAATGAGGTAGGAGGTGGGAAGAGAGAGCTATGATAAAGTCCTTGCCGGGAGGAGTTTGTTGTTTGTGGTGGCAGGGCTCCATCATCAGCATTAGGGCCCTTTGGGGCTACTTTTATAAATTTTCAACCACAGTTCTTTTCCCCTTTTCCCAGGGTTGAAAGTTGCACAACAACCATACGTCTGCAGGTCACCCAAAGGGCTACTGTTTGTTATATAGCGACTTCAGGGTCTGTCAGCCCTTCACTGCCTGTGGGATTCACTGAGCTGAAGCCCAGCCAGGTCAGGCACTAATAAGGTGGCCACTAGCAACTATTAACCAAGCTACAACCAGCGCAGGCCAAGGCAAATCCAGACAAGTTGTGAGACCCTGTACTGTCAGGTCAACACAAAGCCTGTGGCCATTCACTAGTAATGGCAAAAATCATATATCTAGGCTACAAGTCTACAATTTTTTAGAAAATGTGGACAAATTAGAAAAAGTTAGAAAGAACTATATGAGTTTGTGAAATCACACCTGTTTGTCACAGTCTACAGAATTTCCACTTATTTAGTTTATTTGCAGAAGCTTCTGGTGTGCATGATGAAGAAAGTTTTGAGGAAGATTTTCTTTTCTTTAGGTACGAAAGTGCTAATGAGCTTCGAAAGGTCCAAGTTGAAGCTAGACAAATTCAGGCTTGAAATAAGATACATACTTTAAATTGTGAAGAAAATTAACTACTAGACAACAATTATCTGAAGGTACAGAAAGCTTTCTAGGTCTTAAAATAATTACGTGATTATTGTGTTTAAAAAATAGAAAAGAAAAGGAAAACAGGAGAAGGTATCATTGATGAAGTATTCATGAAGTAAGACTTTTTATCTTCTGTAATGCAAGGTGCCTCAGCTGAGTGATCCTAATGGATTGCTCTGACCATAATCTATTGCAATCTTTTCTGTTTGGTTCCCACAGAGGGACTTAATTTGCCTATAATTCTAAGGAGATATTTCTTGGAAAATTCATTAAAAATAAAGTCCTCATTTAACAGTATCCCTGCTCAGATTTTCAAAGGTCCAGATTTAAAACCTTAGAAGCAAAGACAGAAGGGTCTATAGCATGAGTATATATATTCCAATGTACCACTGTTTATCGAAGTACTTGCTCTGGTAATCAGCCATTCACAGTTTTCAAAATCTGCAAGATAATTGAAAGAATAATTGTACTCTGTGCAAGAGTGCCATGCACTAAAAACTACTGATGGCAGGTAGGTTACTTTTCACCTTATTAAATGTTTTGTTGTTTTATTCAAAGATCATATGAAGATATCTGTGTATATTCCTATGACAGACTCCCATTATATTTTTTTCCATTGAATAGTATCATCAGTACATTCTAGCAGAGAGGATTTTATGTGACTTTATGAATTACAGCATCACAGTTCAAAGGAATTAGACAGAGCAAAAGGCCTGAATAATCAGAATGTGAGAGGAAAATAATGACCCAGACGATAAGTGAACTGTATAATCAGTTATCTGTCAAAATATTTTTTGTGTATCTTCTGAACACCAAGCTAGAAATAAACTATGAAGATGAACATAAGCCCTCTCAAGTTTACACTTATATTTGAGCTCAGCTCCTGTTTTATAATGTGATAGAGTAGCTAGGACCTTAAAAATTAGACACATAGCCTAGATGTAATGCTTCCTCTATTTCTATTAACATGTCTTTATTCAGTATTTGTTGAATGCCATTACAAGAATCATGACAAATATGTAAAATGTAAAAGTTCTGACATATCACTATTCTATTATTTTCCCTTCTGCCAACCATTCTTGTGGCAAAAATATCATATTCTTTTAAAAAGTTCACTTCATAGTGTTTCTGGCCTTTCCATTTGTTCTTTGTTTGAAGGCCTTTCCTTCTAAAACCTTATTGACCCAAGCTTCCCATTTGTCTACAATTTATTTACCATAGAATAAAAGTATTTAGAGCTTGTTCCTACAGGAGCTGAAAACTGACAATGAATACTCTATGATCATTGTTCATGTAACCAAACTAGCAGTTAGAAGCACGCTCAACATCACAGACAAAACAATTTGTAGTCCTTGCCAACAATCATCTACTTTCGAGGGAGAGAGTAGAGAAGTTGATCTAAAGGGTCCTTCTAGAAAAAAGAGATTTCATATAATGAATATCAGCACCAGAGCTCCTAAGGGCTTTCTTCTATGATATAGACCTCACAACTTTTCCACGTGCTCTGCCCAATTAAAACTATAATAGGAACAACATGCACTTATAGTGTAGGCTGTTCTAGACATGCACCAAATTACAATGTGTTTTATATAAAGCAACTCGTTCCCTGTTCTATAGCTTAAGAGTGGAGCAGAGAGCCAGGACCAAGATTTGGTTTTGGTTCTTTTTGTCACTTAAAGAAACATAGTTATCAATCATATAGGATTCACTGATGCACAAAGCCCTTTTTGCCATATGGTTGCCATATACTACCCTCTACCCCAAGTATTCAGCTTGTGCTTAAAACATTTAAACAGCTATGTGGCTTGTATGTCTGTCCAGTTTAAAAATCTAGTTTCCTGGTTTCAAAGTCAATTTACTGTTCATCTTGACCTGAGATTTCTATAGCTACAATCCACTGTCACTTTCCATAGCAAAAATAATAAACTCCACAATACAAGGCGTAGTACTGCCTAGACAAAGCAGAGCACTGTTTAAGCCTCTTAAACCATTTAGCAAGCATGGCTTAGTGGTTCCAATTCTGCTTTTTATGCCCGCAAACACTTCACTGTTTAAAGCTCTACACATTCCTCAACTTCTTCGCTACTAACTCTCTTTTTTTCTATTTTTTTTTCCTTTCTTTCTCTCATATTTTAGGATAATAAATTATTTATTTCAACAGAGACACAGACTTTTAAAAAAGTATTTCTCATTATAGAGATTATTAACTGTATTTTCCTTTACTGCTTGTACTTTGGTAGAATAAAATAAACGAGCCCATAGGTATAAAGTGTTAGGTTTAAATAATGCATGAAGGTGACTGGCGGTATTAAAAAAGGAGAAAGCATATTTTTCAAGGACAAAATTTGTGTGTGTTCAAATGTATTTCTAACATCAAACAGCAGCATTATACACTTACATCAAATTGGGAACCTCACTTCTTTCAAAACATAATTATACTGTTCAAAGACAACTACTGTGTACCTTTGTGAGACGGTACAATGCAACTATACTTCGCAGAGCACATTTCTTACAAACTGCATTATGAAATGTACCACTGAGATAAATAATAGTTACACAGCCAAATAACAAACAATACCAGAGAGAGAGAAAAACATTAAGGCATGAGAAATGGAGAATAATATATTCTATAAAATTTGAAAAGAGGATAGAGTCAGTAAGATATAAAGGCATTTCTAGAAGGTAAGAACAATAAAATAAAGGCTTTCAGAACAGCTAAAGTAAGACTGCATAAATAAGATACATGAGGCTGCTACTAAGTAAGCAGATGAAGCAGAGTGAATAACAGTCAAAGAGAAAAGGTCATAATTTATTTTCTGCCATTTTCTGAATAATTGTCATATGGCCAGTGAAGCATTAATCGATTGTAACATGCTGACAACCACTGATGTAATACTAAGTATGAAAAATTAGGATGGCAAGTCCAAATAAATGCTGTCAATACTAAACACATGAAACAAGTATGTCAGAGGGGGTTATTTGACCAAACATTGGAGTAGTTAGCTTTTGATATTATGACTGATCTTGAGTGAAAACAAAAAGCCACCAGAGGGAAGTGAGGATGCTTGAAGACTTGTTACTATTCTCAGAGGTCCTGAATCAAACAATCAGATATGAATAAAAGATCAGAAATTATACCTGATGGCCCTTGAACAATGTTTCAAGTGATCAAATTTAATACAAAGAGCACAATATCATGTAGGAGAGATTTCATCATGGTATTAGTGCAAATATAATTTTAAAAGGTAACTAGACCTTCAAAGAGGGTGAAAGAGAAAGAAAACAGTAAATTCTACAATGAACAGTGCTGGACCTGAGTCTGAGCAAGAAGTAATTTTGTTGATTGAGTTAGTGCTTTTGAGAAGGTCAGCTTGTGTAATAGCACTGGTTTAATCTGTTGATGGAGTTTAGTGAGCAACTGCAAAGGAACAGTCAAGCAGAAATGAGGTCTATAGTACCGTAAAAATCGCAGAAATTGTGGTATTGAAAAGGCAGATCAATTACTCCAGATATAAAATAGAAAAAGAGCAGATATTGGCTTTCATGTTGAAGTGGAAAGAGACATTTTAGGAGTTGGATTTCTTCTTTTCTCCAGAATTCTCTGCAGCTTGGAATCCTTCCTTTAGTAGAAAAGTGAAAAGACAGGTGAAAATAATAGCTATCTTCACTAAAACGGACAGTGAATTTCCAGCTGTGATTTGCAAAAGAGGAAGTTAATACATAGGGTCTATAGAAGACTATCCTGTGCATGTGTACAAATTGATTAGCATCATCCACTGTAAAATGTCTAGACAACTTTTCAACCTCATAAGCTTTAGGAATTTGATATGAAGGCTATTCAGCATTTATTAGAAATCCAGGAGGATGGGTCAGTAACATCCCTACACAGGAAGTAAACATTTTAAGTGAAAAATTAGAAGCCCTTAAAAACTGTGAAGCTGAGTGAAATGAGAATTTACAGTGCTATCTAGCACTGAGAGTTAGATAGCATTGAAGGTCTTTCCTTAAAATTATCTATCATGTTTCATGTTATTTGACTCCTATCACATATAAGCCAATCTCTTTATTTAGGACTAATTTGTTTGCCTGTTCATTAACTACTTGAAAATGAAGAAAGAAAAGAAAATTTTGCCTAGTATTTCAACATGGAAGTAAGTGTTCCATTTGGATGATAACTTTGCATACAATGCAATGGGAGCTATTTAATGATTTAAACTTTGAATAGGAAAATAAATATTTCATATAATGCACCAGTTCTACTAAAAAAAAAAAAAAAAAAGCATTTCCCCTGCAATAACAGTATAGTAAGCAGTAGTTTATCAACCACAGCTGAATCAGTATTTCCGAACAGCATTTCACAATGCTACCTTAGAAATTACTGCTATGTAAATCTGTAAGAGAATAAGGATGGAGTGATATAAATTAAACAAATAAATCTTTCTACCAACTTGTTTGAATCAGTCTTTGAACAATAACCTACAACAGCTCCTAACATTGATTATATGAAATCCATACAGTGTCATACAGATTAATCACAACAATCTTAATGTTGTGACATGAAAAATGATATGAGAGACCAATGAAAACTGTTGTATTCTTTTCCCTAGATTTAATCAATTCTGATTTGATAGAGCAACTATTAGGTGACAAAATAAAAGGTTGAAGTTAAATTAACTGCTGCCCTCTAACAAGTCTGTCTTAACAATGAAATGTATCACAATGACAGAAAAATAGAGATGTTATCAGCTGAATGCATGGCAACAGATAAATGCAACAAAAGTACAAGTAACAATTATCTTTTCAAGAAATAAGAATCAGACTTTTTTCAAGGCACAAAAAACCCTCTATAGTTCTGAAGTCTGTAATA
Source organism: Ardeotis arabs (assembly GCA_011801015.1). NCBI lineage: Eukaryota > Metazoa > Chordata > Aves > Otidiformes > Otididae > Ardeotis > Ardeotis arabs. Next base: position 46,177 of record JAAGAY010142344.1, read on the forward strand.
CCTTAAGGAAAATGTCTCCTTTTGTTACATCATGTCAGTTCTGTTTAAATTCTTGATCTAAGGGCCCTTGCAGGCAGTTGTAAAAGCTTTCAAATCCTAGGCACAATTACAAACACACAATGTTTTTCAAGTCAAGGCACTGACTTATACTATGGGTTTGAAATTTTTTCTTCACCTCAGAGGAAAAGCACTGTATTTAATTAGCATTAGAACACTTAGTTTCTTATTCACCAGCATTGTTTCTAAAACAGGAATGTATAAATTGATTGATTCTTCTGCTGAAGGAAACAGCAAAATTGCTGCCAATAAAAAATGCACACGCATCATATATATACTTTTCCTAGGAATCAGTAAGTAGGCAGTCGATATGACTGTCTCTCTCCCTCTCCCTTGCCCTAAATCTAAAAACAGACTCTCTACATAGATTTCCTTGGCTTTCCTTCTGCTTCGGCTAGTCAACAGTATTTTCAATAGATATGCCACATATGGCAAGACTGGGTGTGCAGCTAGCATAGGGTACCTAAATTCAGCAGGGTCCAACTTACAGCTCATGGGCAGAAGCTGGCCTGTAAGATACTTCGACATTTTCCTGAGAGGACAATTTATTAGGCAACTAACAAAGGACAACCACAAAGGCAATTAATACAGCTTGACCAGGCAGACTCTTCTGTCTGGATACATAAGCACCCTGAGACAGAACTGGAACCTGTTGCTCCTATCATAACCAACTGAGGCAGACAGGAGGAGATGAGGAGCCATGCATGCTATGCTGCTTCCTCTGTGTCCTGTCTGAAAATTGATAACCAAACTGGTTCCGACCACAGGTGTGGCTGAAGACCACACCCGGATCGTCATTTAAACAAATAAGCACATGGGGGTGCAATTTCAGAGGTGCTAAATGAGAAACTCTGAAAAGCTTTGGCTTCCCTGAGAATCTTCTAATGAAGAAATCTCTTCTTTAGAGGTCTGATTATGCACATTATTTAATATGGCTTTATTTATGATAACTTTTTTTAAAATGTCTGAATTACTTAGTCTCATAATAATATAACAGGCCATTTTGCTAGTTCTTTAAAATATTCTAACTGGCTTAATTGTACAGGTCTATTTCCACAACACAAACCATTGTCCTAATAAGCACGTTTTCACCTTTTTTTTTTTTTCCATTATTGCCATGTTTTATAAGTAGCTTCCACAGAACTTAATCTTCTTCATCAAAATTATGAGCCTTATGTAATAGAAATTACAATAAATAAGTCCAGTGAAAAATTTGTTGCAAACATTCAAGTATCAAATTGATATAAAAATGCTGTTTCTAGGCAAAAAAAAAAATGTTATAGCTATGGCTTTTTTAGTGATAGATACACTTCACAGCCTAAACAGTCTTAGAAACAGAAAATATCAAATACATTTATCCTACACTTATAAATGAGGGACTGTTACACTAAGCATTCCTCTGAATTAAAAGCTTTTGTAAAATGAACTTTTTAATTACTTTCTTTAGGGATCACTCAGATAAGATCCCTCCTTACATTTACCTATTTTTTTTTTATATTATACCAGGAAAAATAGAACACATTTACTACACAGATTAAGTATTTTCCTTCTGGTGAAATCTAATCCAATTCATATCTCTCCTAATCTAGATCTCTATTCAATATTTATTTCCTTTCTGTACCCTCCTCGTTAAAAACATCGAACATAATCTAATTTATTGGTGACATTTACAGGGAATGAATGAAAACCTGTTTACTGAAGCCGACTGGATTGTATTAGTTAGTTCATTTAAACTATCCTTCCAGGAAGGCATCAAGGATTAAGCAAGTAGCATCTGACACACATTCCTCCAAGGAGTTTTATTCTTTCCAATTTCTCAGAAGTAGTCTGGTTAGGTTTTAACTCAATTTCTTATCAAGAATTGTCACCTGCCTTTAATTTGATGCACAACAGAAATTTGTAGACTCCCATAAAGTGCATAATTATAACGATAAACTTTTTTGTGCAATCACTTTAAATCTATTCAACATCATCTAGAAAGGAAGGTTGACTTTACTGGAAAACAAATTTGATCTGGAACTGGAGAGGCAGAATTCAAATTCTTGTTCAGCCTCAAAGTTTATGTGTCATCTTGGTCAACCACCATGTGACCCCAAAACTATTTATATGCCTATAGTGAAAGTTACACAGAAAAACACTTCTGCTGCTTCACCACCTAAATTTTACATAAGAAACAATGGAAAAAACAAGCCCATCTTCACCTACCCAGCTATCAAATCCTTCTTGGGTCCATGAACTAATCCTATCATGTGCCCAAGTACAATGTTATTTAGTCATTCTGTTGTTGGTTAAAATACATAAGCACTGTTGGAAGCAGGGACTGCATATTAAGTTCTCTCCTCATTATTACAGACATTCTCATTTGAAATATTTCTAGGCCATAAAATTCTGCCTACAATCTTCTCAATACTCAGTACTGAGTATTGAGCTCAGTATTTTGGCTGTGGTTAGTCCCACTCTTCGATGCTTATGTCTACCTACTTGTGCTACACAGAATTCAAGTACTCCTTCATAACTGTGCACTCCATTCCCACAGGCACAGCCACAAAGTTTAGTAAGCATTATCACATCTAAATCCTGCAAAGAATCTAGGCCTTTCTCTAGCCATATTCTGTTTAAAGGAAGACGCGATGATAGACGCAAAAGAAATAATGAGATCCTCAGAAATGTTAATATTGCTGGCTACAGAAAAGCATAATACAGGTACGGTGAATCTGTTCTGTTCAATGTGCTAGTAGCAGAAATTTATTTGATCACATTTGTTTTATTATTAGGTGGTACTCTAATGTTCTGCAAAAGATCTGTGAAATCAGTATCTGGGAGAAATATGAGATTGAACATGGAATAATACCTTCCTCAATGGATAGACAGTCTTTTGTTTAAAAAGTCTAATCACTACCAGCAGAAATTAATAAATGACAGCATAAGCACTTATTTTTGAGAAAAGGAAGCTGTAGAGATGGAGATAGTATTAAGCCTAAAGTACATATCTAGGCATTATTATTATTATTATTATTATTACTATTGATTTCCAGTGATTTCATAGTTGTCATTATTATTTTTCCAAGCTTTAAAGAGCAACCTGTAACTATTACAAGACTACTTCTAGTCTATTAGACTTACAACCCAATATCTTTAGACTCTCACCAGTGTGAACATTCTGCATGAGAGAGTTCAATACACTAGTTTTAAAATTATGATTCCTGAAAAAAAAAAAAAAAGGTAAATCCAGTAGGAAATCTACAGCAAGCCAATTTCTGCTAAAAGTCAAGGCCCATCCACAAATAGCTAACAATCCTTATTTGTAGCAGTGTTTTATGCAAGGCAGACTACTTATTCTGAAGATTTTATTGCTTGCCTGTATGAACAAGAGATAGACCCAACATTTTACTATTACAGGCATTTAGTCAAAGTTACTACTACAGAAACCGATTGCCAGATTACTAGATGGTTATTATATGGTTTTAACAACACCTCTTTGCAACTGATCCAACGGAAATTCTAGTGATCCACCAGGACTGGCTGTCCTCCAGCTTCAGATACATATACTTCTAATGAACTGGTTTAATTTACTGTCGTAGTTCAGCCCCGATTGGGAACAGACTACGCAGTCTCTCTCTCACTCCCCCCACCCTCCGAGAGAACAGGGGGAGATAATAGAAGAAAAACAGCTCGAGGTTTGAGATAAGGACAGGGAGAAATCCTTAAA
>JAAGAY010142345.1:0-2500 GCA_011801015.1 Ardeotis arabs
GGGGACAACCTGCTCCACCATGGTCATCACCACAGGCTGCAGGGGAATCTTGGCCAGGAGCCGCATTACTCCTCCCCCTCCTTCTGAACTGACCTTGGCGTCTGCAGCTGTTTCTCTCACAAGAAAAATTCTTCACAACAGGCCGGCAGACGCCTCTCAGAATCTCTTCACATCATCCATCTCATCTCCTCCCCACTTCTTGCAGCTAGGCTGGGCTGAGTCGGGCCCAGTTGGCTGCCTGGCGAGAGGCCAGAGGGTGAGGCCTGCAAGGCCCATGAGGCCTGCAGCTCCCCCTCTGGGCCTCTGCCCCTGCTCAGCTTCTTCACATCTTCTCTTCTCCTTTTTTTTTTTTTCCTGTTTTCCCCTTCTTAAATACGTTATCGCAGAGGCGTTATCACAGAACATTCTGCTACCAATCGGCTCGGCCTTGGCTAGCAGCGGGTCCGCCCTAGGCTCGGCTGAGTCCACTGAACAAAGCGGGGCAACTTCTAGCAGTTTCCTACAGAAGCTACTACCTTAGGCCCCCCCTAACTAAACAAAAGCACAACACTCCTGAAAGGATGTGGAACAGCAGCAACTTCTTCAACTATGAGCAGGGATGCCTGCTGGTCTGAGGTTAGGGGGCAGCATGATTTGCCTTTTTGCCAGCAAGTATTTGGTTTATGCACAAATGGCCACTTAAATATTTGAGTATGGGGTGTTATTCCGTCTTTTTTTTTTTTCATACACATTAAACACATTTCTTCTCCCACACTCCTATTCATTTTCCTCTTGTGAAACAGCGGTGTGGTGAGGTTAGGTACATTTTGGCAATCCCAGTAGAATCAGCTCCCTCATTCATAAGCTGTGATTACTGTCCTGGGAAAATGAGACCAGCTTATATTTATGGACATAAAGATCTGGTAACAGTGACTGAAGCAAAGCTTAAGAAATGTGTCAAAAAAAATTCCATGTGATAGAGGTTTTTTTATTTTCCTCTTGGCTTTGAAAGCAATGGAATGAAATGGCTCCATTTGAAAACAAAAATTGCATAATAATGTTTCTATCTCAAAATAAATCTTATGTTAATAAGGACCACTGGTAGTGTAGTTAGAAAGGCCAAAACATTCTAACTTCCATGGTTGGAAAAAAAAAATTAAAACAACAAGAGAATGTAAAGTTCTTTTTGGAAAGAAAAGAGAAGAAGGAGCAGGAGGAGGAGGGGGAGAAACAAAAGAAAAACTCTGTCTTTCAGTTCCAATAGTTCTTGATGTTTAAAATCTCTGAAGTTTTCTTATGTGTTATGAAAAGCTACAAATTTATCTTTTGCCATTTTCCCAAGGGAAGCTGACCCAAATCCACCAGCAGCAGTTGAAAAGGTTTTTCCAAGCTTTATCAAATGGCCCCAACAGAGACCAGCTTAAAATTAAAAGCTTCCCCTACCAGAGGGAATATATGTGACTTTAATAACTGAAATGTGTTTTTACTTTCTATTACAGGGGTCAAAAGGTTTCTAAACAAACCAAATTTATCAATTATTTAGAGCTGATTTCTTCTGAAGTGGTATTTCTAAGATATTATTTGGTGGATAAATTCAATGTTCTAAGGCCAGCAGCAGCATTTTATTCATAACAAATTTCTCCTAAACTGAATTTGCTGGGGCAACTTAATTTCCACTATCGTGTTTGCACTGTAGAAATATCAACTGAAGTGTTATAGGGCCTAACTAGTGGGCTTTTCAAAGAGAAATTCCATATAAGTATGCTTATTCAGCACCACCCTGCTTGGTGTTTATTGCTTAAGAAATGAACTGGTACACTGTGTCTGCAGTAGAATTTCTTTAGCTGCTGAAATATCCTTAAAAACCACAAGGCACCTTTAAAGTCAGGAAACAATATCTTAAACTAAATTGTCACCCTTGCAGCAAAAGACAATAAGATAACTGTCAGAAGTTTTGTTAAAGACATTAAAATGAAAGACCCCTACACACATGCACAGAGACACACATATTTTCTTAGTTTTCTTTGAGAAGCGAACACTTTATTGAGGATGTTGTGGAAGGGAATTAACAGCAAATTTAGAAAGAGAGCATTCTTAGTGCCTAATAGGGTCCACTGACCATGTAAATACTCTGTTATACATTAGCTAAACATATATTGGGTTTCAGCCTAAAGTCTGCCATTTGGTGCAGGCAGAAGACGTTACGGAACAGTTCATAAATTCATGTGTAGCCCTGTTAAATGAAACCAACCATCCAAGAGCTGACATTTTGCCATCTTTAAAATAGCTACCTCTCTTGCAGTAAAATTTCAGGTTTATTTATGCAAGCAAATACGAAGTAGTAACACAATCAAGGTGTTACAGAGGTTTTTTTTTTAGAGAAAGAATCTGACTATTAATAAACAAAAATGCCTTGAATAGGTTCTCCTTATTTATACTCGAAAAAAAATTCTTCCTGAAAAGTCACATTAAGGACGAGTGAAAGCATCATTTTGTGACCACTAAAAATGGTCTCTTTTTC